>JABUQX010006403.1:0-86280 GCA_015478945.1 Trachelipus rathkii | reverse complement strand
CTTATAGGATTAGTTTAATGTAGACATTAAGTGCAGGGTTTGCACAATGGTACGTACTTTTGTAATGGATTTATTTTCTGTATCAATGGGTAGTTATACTTAAGAATTATTTATAGATATTAATTTATTGTATTTTTCTTAATAAACTATGTACCATATTGAGTTGAATTATTAGTTTGACCTCTTTTAGTATATTTAGTTGTGTTAGATAAAACTGGTACTAGCTTCGCCTTTAATGGAACAATGCTTTTTAAATTCGTGTTTCTTACATGACCAAAGCATTTTCTGTTTAATTGACGTTCTGTGATGGCTAATGAAACGGGTCACTCCACGAGATATAGTGACAATGGGGATATTTCTTCTTTCAGTTGCAGTAGTGCCTTAAGTTATAACACTTTTAATATTGGTAATAAATTGTTGAGAAGTGAATGTGAATTGGAAATAACGTATTTCATGAGAGATTTGACAGAATTTCGGATAAGATAAGTTTTTTAGGTTTAAAATCCAGCAGAGTATTTTGAAACGCTTTTACCAGTGTTTCAATAAGGCTTTACTACTTTACATTGTAACCAACAGGAAAATTTGGTAAGGTTTATAACAAGTCTATAAAGGTCCTGCAAGTGATAAATGTATTAGTTTGTTAACTGATAATGATATTTCGCCTCGTTAATATTTGAAAAAATTTGCTATGGTGAAATCTGGAGATAGTTAAAATATTTGGAATAATTTAAAAAAAAAAAATCAATTTCGATATTTCAACCCTAAAACTAATTTAAACGAGTGTCTGAAGTATCAGCTTATTAGAATTCTAAAAAAATTTCATTATCTTTTCCGTAGGTGCATCGAGATATCGATTACAATTAAAGAAATATATCTTTCAAACAGCTCTCCACCCACATTCCTCCGTTATGGAGCTATATAACGAAACGAATCTCTGCTCTGAGCAGCTTTTTAGCAGAATGAATTTGGCAATAGGTGCTTAGCCACCGAGCTCTTCCCGTATACTGAGGCCTCTTCAAAAAAGTAAGAATTAGCAATGTACCGATAGATTTTTTAGAGGAAGCTGGAAGGATTACTATCTATAATCGTTCTTTTTAACTACAGAGTATTCAAACTGGTACATGCTTCAATTATACTCAGATTAATATTATAATATTGTCCTACCCTTGAATTTTTAGCCTAACCAAGCAACTCTTTATGCATTTATCAGATTCGCTAAAGTGCCCTCCTGTCTCTCTAAAAAACACCATGGATCTGTCGCACAACAATATCTCAGCTGCTTCACTCTCGCAATAAGCGAATACACGTTGAACCTTTCTCATCAATGGTGGCTGGCAATGAATTCCACTAACAGAGAAGCTCCCTCCTCCTTCAATTTGTTCTCGTTACTTCCAGGATACCATTCAACAAGGTCCTTCCAACTGGAGTTAATACTGCCTCGCACAAGGCTTCCGATCTCCGGCAGAGAGCCCTGGCGAATCATCAGCGAAGGCTAACCTTAGAAATAAAAGCCAGAATTAGGATGTCTGCCTCTACAGACAAAATCCATCAGAAGTCCCCACCTGCAAATTCTGCCGTCCCACACCCCGGGCGAGGGTGATATAGGTGCAATTCACCTACATCCTCATTGCTTAGTCCTCAACTGGACTCCATCATGTGTCCCATAATACCGAAAAGACTATTCCTATGTTGTTGTGGTCTCAATCGTCCCACCATAGTAGGAATAGTTGGTACATATTTCAGGAAACTGTCTGGTCTGATGATGTTAAATAATTTTTTCCGGTTGTAGACATCCATTAAAAATGGATTATGTTAGGACCAACCATAGAGGGATTTTAAACCTATTGTGGCCGTCCTTGAATGCCCTTTGTCACCCACGCATATATATATATATATATATATATATAAGAAGAATATATAATATATAATAAATATATATATATATAAATATATATATAAATATATATTTAATATAATATATTATATATAATATATATTATAATATATATATATATATATAATAGCTATTTATAAGTGGTTGACTCCAGGAGCAAAAATCAATAATTAATGTATCGTTATTTTAATAATTTTTGGGTAAATACATTAAATTTTTGGGTAAACTAACCTAACTTACCACCTAACCTAACCTAACTTACCTAACCAAACTAAGCTAAATTACTAACCTAATATTAACCGAGTCAACCACTTATAAATGTCCAATATATATATATATATTATATAAATAATATATATATATATTAGATATATATATATATATTATATATATATATATATATATATTATATTAATATATATAATATATATAAATATATACATATAGAATATAAATATATAATAATAGTAATATATTATAATATATATAGATAGCCTTTTTTCAGTTTAAAATGAACTTGTAGATAAGCATGGATGACGAGAGTTTCACTTTAAAGCAGAATGACGAAAGCCCCATTATTTCCCAGCCTGATGAAGGATTTATAGCAGAAGTACATGAAATTGAGACAGAGAGCGACCCCCTGATAGGTTTGTTAAAGTCTCAAACTTTTTGAGTAGTTTTTAAAATGTGAATACGTTCTTCTTCTTCTTCTTCTTCTTCTTCTTCTTCTTCTTCTTCTTCTTCTTCTCTTCTTCTTTCTTTTCTCTCTTCTTCTTTCATCTTCTCTTCTTCTTACTTCTTCTTCTTCTTCTTCTTCTTTCTTTTTCTTCTTTTTCTTTTTCTTTTTCTTTTTCTTTTTCTTTTTCTTTTTCTTTTTCTTTTTCTTTTTCTTTTTCTTCTTCTTCTTCTTCTTCTTTTTCTTCTTCTTCTTCTTCTTCTTCTTCTTCTTCTTCTTCTTCTTCTTCTTCTTCTTCTTCTTCTTCTTCTTCTTCTTCTTCTTCTTCTTCTTAGAGATGATGTCTTAACAATTTAGTAGGACATTTATTGCATAATAACTATCTTTTGAGACCTTTTTATTGAGTACGACAAATTTGATTAGCTGCTTTCCGTTGTTTTTATTTGGTTTTTAATTTTTTAGGTATTAAACCTTCCTCAGCTCCAAAGAACAGCCACGCTCACACAACGGACAACTCCTCGAGAAATCCTCAAGTCGAGACGAATGAAACACGTGATCGCCAAGAGAGGGAACCATCATCATCACTCCAATTAATTGATGGAGGTGAAGGTGAGATAATCACTTACATAATAATAATAATAATAATAATAATAATAATAATAATAATAATAATAATAATAATAATTAATATAATAATAATAATAATAATAATAATAATAATAATAATAATAATAATAATAATAATCATCATCATCATCTTCCTTTTTTCCCCAAGACTGGGGGTAAGGTGCGTGAAGCATAGGAAAGAGAAGTAGTAGAAGAATGTGACACAAGTCGAAAAGGAAGCCCAGCCTTACCGCCCCCTCTATATCTATTAGTGAGAACTCGTCGCAGTCAGAAAATCCACCCTAGGCCTTCACAAGACCGCGACGGACCCTCACTATAGGCATTCGTCAAGTGTAGCGGTTATCCCCGGCCCAGGTGGGCCACAACCATACCTCTTCCCAAAACCCCGCCATTCACTCCTATTTTGCACCTTTATTCTCGCCTCTGCCAAAGCTCACATTTCTCTCCTCAGACATTCGTTACGACTCAAATCCTCTCTTCGGTCTCCCAGCCGTCGATTCCCAACACACTCACCACTATACATCCGCTTAACAAACGGACTGTCATTCATCCTTTCCACAAGACCAAACCATCACGACGTACTTCATTATTCTCCATTACCCCTTCTTACAACCACAAACTCTCTAAACGTTCATTCCTTCATTTTATCAATTCTTTTCAACTCAAAAGCCCTAAGATTGTCCATGAACACATTGAACTTTAGATTATACCTCTTATTCTAAAACCAATAGGTCTCACCACGTGCCGGATTAAGACATTGCGGGGCCCTGGGCCATTTGAAAATGCGGGCCCTTCCATAAATGATACCTGAAATAAAATTAAATTATTTTGAAAGATAAATAAATTTTCATAAATAATACAAAATAAAAGTTAATTAAATATGAAATGAGCAACTAAATTTCACAATATTGCGTATCATACAAATCATCAAAATATGTATGTGCTACTAGACATCTAGATATGTCATCATCAAAGTAGAATTTTTTTTAAAGAATACATCAATACATGCTACTATTATATATATATATATATTATATATAATATATATATATATATATTATATATATATATATAGAGATATATTATAATATATATATATATATATAAATATATTATAATATATACAATCACTAAAGTGTATCAGGTAATATCAATACATGCTTACTAAGTACCATTATATATATAATATATATATATATATATATATATATATATATATATATATATATATATATATATATATATATATAATATATATAGTTTTATATTTTTATATAAGATAAATATATAAATATTTGTTATATATATATATATATAATATTATAAATATATATATAATATATATATAATATATAATAATATATATATAATCACTACGGTGTTATTCAGTACGAGTACTAATCAAAATATTTTATCAACTCTACGTCTCTATAGTGTGGCTTTTTCTTGCCTTACGTTTTGAAAATACGATGATTTCTTCGAACCAAGACTCCTGTGATCAGACTCGATGGCGAATAGAGATAAATCGCGCAATTTTTCTTGACTAAGGGTAGATTGCAAATAATTTTTAACTCTTTTTAAAACGGAAAAAGACCGCTCGCTTTCGGTATTAGCCACAGGAAGCGTTAGGTAGATTCGGTATGCAATGTCAACATTTGGAAAGCTTGCGAGAAGACTGCCTTCACTAGTACACCGTAAATGATTCAAGACACACATAGGAGAAGACAAGTCATCAATCTCAGCAAGCTCAGAACAATTAGACAAATAGTTTAAAAATTGAATTAATTCATCTGTAAAATCATCCACATTATCAAAGTCCAATGGGTATTTTCCTTCATGTTTTTTGCCGCTTCTCTAAACCTCAACATCCGTTAGAGATTTTATTCTATACAAAAATCCAAAATTAGCATTTAATTCCGAATAAACTTTTTTCCTTCTTGTTAATTCAGTATTTAACGAATCCAAAATTCCTAAGTAGGTTTTCACCCCTAAACTGGTCCTTTCCTGAAAATATATGATCATTCTCACTTTTTCCAGCAGTACGTTTTCTTTTCGGTTGTCTTTTTGTTTCTGAAGAATAGCTATAGTCTTTTACAGGAATCTTAGCTTTTGTCTCAAAATCCTCAAATTTGTCTCGAATTGAAGCGATGAAGAACACTAAACTTTCGTACAAAGAAACGCAGGTTGCAAGTTCAATATGTGTTGCCTGGAGAGATTGACTTGCTGCATTAAACCGATGAAGTAAAGAGTCCCAGAGAATGTAAAGGAGTGATGTTTTAAATTGTTCCATTTTTGAATGGAGCGAAGATGATTCAATTCTTGTGGCTTGTGTTTGATTCTCATCATCACGTATTTTCATCAAAGCAGAGCAGATTTCTGCGTAGTTTTCGCGCAATGCACGTGTTGCATCACTTCGAACAGACCATCGTGTAACTTACAGAGACTTCACAACAGTTCCATTAATTACTGATACCATATACCCCATCTATGTGTAGATGAAGAAAAAAAGTTGTACAACGCCTGAAGAAATCCAAAAAATGAAACCGCATCTAAACAGCATTCTGCAGCATATGAACCCACTAAATTCAAGGACTGTGCAGAAAGAGGAACAAATTCAGCTGCTGGGTTTTCTTCTTTGATTCTAGCTTGAACACCAGAGTATTTTCCTGCCATGTTACTGGCATTGTCGTAGCTTTGACCTTGACAATCACATGGATCGTGTTTACTTTTAAAAAAATTCTAAAATAACATCAGTCAGTGTGCACTATCATGACCAGAAATGTTTATAAACTGTAAAAAAAACGTTCAACTGGCCACTGCTTTTCACATAGCGCAAAATAAAAGTTAATTGATCACAGTGAGAGATATTTGGTGTCGAATCTACGCTAATACTATAGTATTTTGCAATTTTTACCTCTGACACAATAGTAGCAAAAACCTTCCCAGCCATCAATTGAATAAACTCATTGCATGTTGTAGAAGACAGGTATGAAACATTACCTTTACCAACATTTCCGAAGCGAGATAAATGACCAGCTAAAAAATGGATCGAACTCTGTCAAAAGCTCAATACATCCAAGGAAATTGCCATTTTGAGGAGAGCCGATCATTTCATTTTCACCTCTAAAAGCAAGTCCACGTTGTGCAAGAAATTTCAAGACAGCAACAATACGCAAAACATTTCTCCAGTATTCACATTCTTTTTCATACTGGGTGTGCAGATGTGAATCAATATGTACTTGTTTTCGGACTAATAATGTAGATTGGATAACACTATTTTGATGGGCATCACTATTCTCATATTCCAAAAACATGTTTCCAGTCATTAAATCCTAGAGTAAAGTTACTGTCCTTGTTATTAAATAATTTGTACACAGAACAGTACACTTTACCAGACGATTCTGAAACAATAGTTAATGGTCTCACCATTCGTAAGCTGTCGAAAAATGCACTGGGATTCAAATATCGATCTTTCATCCTCATAAACTCTTACGATTTTTTAGGAAACTAGTGTCTGCATCCACTTTTGGTTCAATATTTTTGTTAATAAATGTGAATGGAATTCATCAGTTATAATGCCAGGCCATGTTGCAGGGTCTTCGTATTGTAGAGAGTATGAGTAGTGGTACTAGATGGCACTTCTGCTCCTGTACAGACAAATTTCAGGAACCATCAATTTTAACAGAAGCGTCTCTTAAAAGCTAGAAATATAGGAAGCAGTTGTAACATTCCGAAAGCTTATACTACAAACTACTGACATCTCAGTTATACCTCAACATGTAAGTCAGCTGTAGCTGTCACAGACGTTTTAAATATGTCTGATATCTTCCAAGTACATGCCACATCCTTCAGTCTCCTTTCTTCTTTTTCTGCTTATTTTTCGTTTTGCGCTCCACTGTGTACCTTCTACCGAAACCAACAATCTTTGCACCATATCTATCTCCGTAAATGGTTTAACGTTGTTGAAGCTCTGTATTCGACGAACTATTATTCACCAAATGACAAAAAATTTTAAAAGTAAACTGAAAACAAAAGCGTTTCGTTTCGGAACGTTCTGACTCAGAACGTTCTGAAAACGCTTTATTCGCAAACTCTTTCGAATGCGCTCTCAAAGAAATGCAAGAAAGTTTCATAATAATTTTATTAACATACTATATAATATATAAATATAATATAATAAGAAAATTTCTTCCAAAATTTTTTATACTTCGTGTTTAATTTTAATATCCCAATTGTATAAAGATAAGCTTTCCTTAAAGTTATTAAAATTCCCCATTAAACCTATCTGCTTCCTCCTTCTACGCGCAAGTCAAGTATGCCATATCTAATCACTCGCTACGAAGCTCAAATTCTTTATAAATCTTTAAACAACCCCTTTACGCTATTGAAGTCACATATAACGAGTTTGCAACAACAAGAAAAGCATGACTTCAAAAAAAAAGAGAGGATGTAACATAAATAAAGACGCCAGCCTCTCTTCGCCGGCGGCGGCGGGGAGCAGAGAGAAGAGAAGAAGAAGAGAGAGAGAGAGAGAGAAGAGAGAGAAGAAGAGGAGAGAAAGAAGAAGAGAGAAGAGAGACTTTCTATGTATTATTAGAAAAAGAAAAACTAGAATAATGTACTGAAAGCAAGCTCCTTGTTTGGGCCAAACCGTATGAGGAGCCTTAAATGCGTAGGGTTAAAAATTATAAAGAGATTTGAGCTTCGTTAGCGATTGATTAGATATGGCATACTTGACTGCGCAGTAGAAAGAGGGAAGCAGAAAGGTTTAATGGGATTTAATAACTGTAAAGCGACATGATTGGCCTTTGCAATTAGGCCTTTAATCAATTTCTGAAAACTTGGCCAAAAGTGGGAAGAAAGAAGTATTAGTGAGACCATAGTGTGTTGTTTATCAGTTGATAGAGATAAAATTTGTGGAGTGTGGGAACAGATTCAGGCGAGTAGAAAGGAGCGCAAACAGAGGTGAATCCGGGGTGACCGGGCAGGGTAAGAAGAGAAAAAACATGAAGGCTATTTTTTTTCGTCTGGTGGAATCATGTAGTGTATATATATATATATATAATATATATATATATTATATATATATATATATATAATATTATATATATATATAATTATATTATATATATATAATATATAAGAAAGTTTATATATAATATATATATAATATATATATATATATATATATATATGACATTATAAAAATTTCTTGCACAGCTTTGAACACACATTCGAACGAGTTCTTAAGCGAAAATATAACGATTTGAAACGTTTTTACTTTGTTTCTTACACGTTCGAACTTTGATTTTGTGCTCAAAGAGATTCAAGACATTTTCATATTTTTTTTAATATATGCATTTATACTATATATATATATATATATATATATATATATATATATATATATATATATATATATATATATATATATATATATATATATATATTAATATATATATATATATATATATATATATATATATATATATACGGTTCCCCACCACACTCAATAAACTAATTCCACTGTATTTTCTAGTCTCCCTTATATTCTTTAACGTCAATTACCCTTACCATATATATATATATATATATATATATATATATATATATATATATATATATATATATTATCTACAAATATATATATATATATATATATATATATATATATATATATATGCTCGTGATCACAAAAAACAGAAAGTGACCAGTTTTGAAATTTTGAAATATTTTTGAAAAAATCGTTTTAAAAAATAGGTTACAGGTGCACTTGAGCCGTGTTAAAATGAACAGATTAAAAAAACAAAACGTTGAGACAAAAAGTTTTTTCTCGGGGTCCCCCCTAAGCGCGGGGCCCAGTTGGCCCATTCGGTAATCCGGCCCTGAGTCTCACTACTATACATTAACATAGGTAACAACATACCCTCATGTAAGACCCTAGTGCATTCAAGACTTAGTCCCTTTACATCCACCAACGATTTAATTGCACCAGCCACCTTCTTGCATTCACAACTTTCCTACTACACTCTGCATCATCCGTTCCCTTTTCATCCAACATATATCCCAAATATTTAAACTCAGACACTTGTTCCAGCTGCTCACCATCTAACATAACTTCACACTGAGGATTGTCCTCACTCACAACCATAACCTTACTCTTATCTACATTTACTTTCAAACCTCTCCTTTTACACACCCTGCCAAATCTCTCTACCAACCCTCTCAAGCTCTCTTCAGATTCACCACACAAAACCAAATCATCCACATACAATAAGCAAGGCACTCTCCACTCTCTTCCATTCTCCATCATTCTAACACCTTCCCCTGCCACCCCCACCTCTAATTCTTTCATAACTCCATCCATATACAAATTAAATAACCAAGGAGACATACCACATCCCTGCCTCACTTCCGCTATTATTCCTACGCAAGCCACTTTCCCACCATTTATTTCTTACACACGCTTCACTATCGTCATACATAATTTTGATTCCATTCAGAAGCCTATCACCAACACCATATATTACTAACACCTGCTATAGAGCTTCCCTATTAATCCTGTCATACGCCTGTTGCAAATCCATAAAACTAAATACAAATATATATATATATATATATATATATATATATATATATATAATATATATATATATATATATATATATATATATATATATATTTAATAATGATAATGTCTATAAAAGAATATTCAAACATTGTTTAATTATGACCAGTAAGATTGTGTGTGCTTGAAGTATTTGCTTACAAATTAGAACGTTAGCCCCAAATTTGCGTCTTGTTTTTATACAGTTATATGCCTACCCAAGGGTAGCGCCCCCAGATTGAGAACCCCTTCCCTAAAGGCATGCTCTTTCCTACAGGATCACATGGATTCTTAGTTCAAATAAAGTTTGATGTAATGATCTCCTCTCCTACTAAGACTTCTTGTCCATCAGAGAGATGTGAATGAAAAACCGTCCAATGAAAGGGAACCCTGAGGTCACTCATCATAACTTAGATGGCCCAGCCTTCTTCTTAAGTCACCCACCTGATGGCTCATTGAAAAGCCTCCAGCTTTAGACTTTCGTGATTCACAGTACCTCTGGAAATCACGGAATGTCCCTTCAACTCTCCCATTAGAGATCGCTTTCCTTGTTAACCCAACGGAACCTTTATTGGAACCCAACCTCACAACTCCAACGCCTTCACAAAAAGGTGATTTTTTCCTGGTGACACCTTCCTGCACTCTCTCCATGGAATTTTCCCCATATTTTCCACCCAGTTCTGAATCTGCTTGCTCGGTGGATATTGACATCAATCCCATTTCAAGTTAATAGCATTCTGGATGCTCTTTCAGAAACCAAATGCGTTCACACATTAATATGGACTTGGTCGAACTCAAATTACTTCGTATTACTTACTTAGTATTAATGGCGAAGCCCCTTCACCAAATACCACAGGAAACTACACCTCCTCTGAAACCGATCATATATAACCCAAATCACTGTTGTAGGACCATTCCTTACCACCTGGATTTACGGCTCCTCCAATTCTTCTTATGACTTTATCGCTAACCACATGGAGACAATTGTCTCAAGAAGACCATCTTTATAGTACTCATAACAACACAACATGACCACCTTCCTGCAATGGAATTTTCGTGGATACTATGCAAATTTTGAGGAGCTCGTTCATTTAGTATATTAATGTACACCAAAGTGCATATGTTTGCAAGAACTTTGACTATGTCATCGCCCATTCTTCCAACCGGTCCTATTCAAGTCGCAGCTAACATCTATAGAACGAGGTGATAATGATAAGGGAGGCGCTGGAATTCTCGTTCATAAATTTATCTCCCATTCTCCAGTCCCTCTTCGAAGCAGTGGCAGCACGAATCTATCTATCCACCGGTCTCAATATCTGTTCGATATACTTATCTCCCTGTATCGAGCTGACTTCGTCGACCTTTTACAGCAACTTCTCCCTCCGGTTTTCATTTTAGGAGATTTCAACCTTGGTCACACCAGTAGGGTGACTCCGTCGCCTTGGCCAAGGCTAAGATCCTTGTTGATCTCCTAGCCCCATTTTCCCTGGGATGCCTTAACACTGGACTCCCTACCTATGAATGTTTAGATACACGCTCCTCCAGCAGTATAAATATCTCATTTTGCTCCCAGTCTCTTATGGACCGCATCACATGGTCCAACTTCGATTATTTGTTCGGCAGCTATCATTACCCCGATAGCCATATGCGAACTCAACCCGAACCCAATGTTAAAACTTCATTTTCGCTGGCGTTATGGTCGAGTGGATTGGGCGCCTCTTTATCAGGCCACAGTTGTCTCACTTCCTCCCTTCAATGACGCTGCTTTTAACTTCTTCCAGCAAGTTATCGTCTCAAAAGCAGAAACTTGAAGGAGTTTGGCAACCTCTTGGTGGTCCCAAGAGTGTGTACAAGTTTGCTGGGAGATGATAAAACTCTACTACAGGCAATATAAACCAACCGGCACTACCCCAAGCATGATTATTTTTAAAGCGACTCCTGCAAGATCTCGTCGAATCAATCGCTAAACGCGTAAACAACACTTTCGAACTTAAACGCTTCGATTGTCAACTCGACAACCACCCTTTCTTCAGTGTGGAAAGTTGTTCAGAATATATCTCGCCACTCTAACACAGCTCTCCAACCACAGTCCTCCGTTATGGGTCTGATATAACTGACACGATCTCTGTCCCAGCAGCTGTTACAGATGCATTAAGCCATAGCTTTGCTGGCCACTCGAGCTTTTCCATCTCTACTGAGGCATTTCATAAATTATGAATTAACACTGCACTGCTAGATTTTTCAACAGCAAAGGGAAGATCATACCTATAATCGTCTTATTATACTTATAGAATATCAGACTGAACTGATGGGCGAATAACAAAGACGATTCCCCAGGTCCAGATATCATCCCGTACAAAATGCTCTGTCACATTCACCCTTCCGTATCAGCGTTCTTGCTGGACCTGCATAACAAGATCTGGATTGAATCTTCTTTTCCATCTGTTTGGACTACAGCTTTTGTAATCCCTATTCCCAAACCTGGGAAAGATCTGAAGTTGACGGACAACCAAAGACTAATTTCGCTGACCTGTCATACTTGCAAATTAATGGAGAAAATGGGTTCAGCCGCCTTCTCCCTGTTCTGGAGAGTTGTCGGACTTTTTCAAACTTATAGTTTGGCTTCCGCAGGCAGCATTCGACCGCGAAACCCTTGTTAAGACTTGACCATGACATCCGGGAGACCTTCGTAACTGGCCCAATGAATCTTGGTGTCTCGATGTTAGGAGTGCAGGAAAAATGATCGGCAAGATTCGAAAACTAGAAATATAAAGCCAAATATTGGGGGAGTGATTTTGCACCCACAGATGAAAAAATATCTTGCGAGATGTGAACATCGCATGCCACAGCATTGGTCACACCAATATTATTCAGCCGCTACATGCTACGGGATCGTCCCCCTCCCCCCACCAAACCCCGCAATCTGTTCACCACATCCTCATTGTTTGTCCTCAACTGGACTCTATCCGCCTTTGCCATTTCCCTACACTATGGTCCATAACACCGTCTTAAAAGCCGTCCCGTGTCTTGTCTGAATAGTTCCATTTCATTTGTGGTCCAATATTTGCCTATCTTCAGGAACTGAAAACTCTTTTTTTTTTTTTTTAAATTATTAGACATGTTTTAAAAAAAATTATGATAGGACCCATCCATAGAATTAGATTATGAAATCTATGGTGGCCGCTCCTTTGTGTGCTGTGGTGGTTTCTGTACACCCACTCAAAAATAATATATATATATATTATATATATATATATATATATTAATTATATATAATATATATTATATAATATAATATATTATATATATATATGCATAATATATCATATATATATATACATATATATATGGGTGTGTTTGTGTGGTATATATATATATTGACTTATTGGATTGCTAAGCTTGCTTTCTGCTTTAGAAAATGGACTGCGGCAAAGATAAAAGGAATGCGGTAATAAAGACTTTCACTTTACAGCTGAGACAACCAGCAACGTTATTCCAATCTAACAAGGAATATTATAGCTGAAGAAACGTGGCTTGAGACAGAGAGCGACCACTGCCAGTTTTTAAATTTATATATATATATATATATTTTAATATTATATATATATATATATAATATATATATATATATTATATATATATATATATATATATATATATATATTATATATATATAATTATATATATATATATATATAATATATATATATTTAATATATATTATATATATTATATATTACATTTTAGCCACAATCTATTAATGTAATTGTATTACCAGGGTGCGGGGGACCCAACTCAAATGCAACCCCACCAACCTCTGCCTTCGTAATGAAAGAGACTTTACAATGGATTATATACTTTTTGCACTAGCACTGAAATTCAAATATAGGAAGGTTGTGCTTGAGAAACACAATTTTTCTGCCTGTTCTGCTGAGAGTCTGTTTCCTTTTCAACCATATGATTGCCTAGCATTGCTAAATACTCTCTCACTTGAAACACTAGTTGGAGGACAGGCAAGTACTCCTTGCAGTTTACGCAAGCGCTGGGTAAACATTTGCTTAGCTTTTCCACCAACGGATAGAGATCATCATTTGTTATCGAGTCGTTTTCTGTAATAGTTTCAGGCTAGATCCAATTTGGAGCCTGGGACGGGCCCCATTTCAGCCCCACCATAAAAATGAACATATAAAATTCGGAATTCTCGGCCGATTTTGATAAACACCAAAATTAGCTTTTTTTGCACTCTAAAACGTTGATTTCCGGTGTTTTTCTGTGTCTGTATCAATTCTTCAGAATTTTTCAATTTTCATGTTTTTGACATTCTTCGATACATTTTTTTTCGAAAATGACTTCAAACTTGAATCATACATAGATGGGTTCATTACTCTAAAAAGTACAAGAAGTACTTTTATCGATTTTTTGAGGTTTGTGCTCAGCTTTGGTCCAATTTCCAGACCCATTTTTTTTTTGGATTTTTGAAATGAAAAATTGCGATAATTTATTTTTCTGTTCGTGCTACTGATAAAAATTTCAGGTCTCTCGCACAAGAGATGCACATTTTTACTTAAATCATTTCTTTGTATTAGTATTAGTTTTTTGATTTTCTTGAACAAATTTCCACAAAAAAATTCGAAAATTTTTAAAATTATTCTTTTGAGTAAACACAAAAATTATCTAAGTAAAAAGATGCCATTCTCTGCCCGCTTACATATCCTCTGAAAATTCATCAGCTTCGCCTGATAGAAAAAAAATATCGCAATTTTTCATTTCCAAAATCAAAAAAAAAAAAAATGGTTTGGGAAATTAGGACAACGCTAGCACAAAACTCAAAAAATCCGAAATGTACTTCTGTACTTTTTAGATAATTGACCTATCTATGCATTTTTCAAGTTTGAAGTCATTTCGAGAAAAATCCTGGAAGAGATTTCAGCTCTTGTAAATATGAAAAATTGAAATGAAAACCTCTGGAGCATGACTACAGACACAGAAAAAACACCGGAAACAACGTATTAGACGTCAAAAAAAGCTTTATTTTGAGTTATAAGTCAAAAATCGGCTAAGAATTCCGAATTTTATGTCCATTTTTATGTGGGGTGAAAAATGGGGCCCGTCCTAGGCTCCAAATTGGATCTTGCCCTTCAATCATTTCCACTACATCTTTTGGTAATGCGTGTGTTTCTTCATCACTACTGGATTGCAGAAATTCTTCCAGTGAAGTTGTTATAGATGTACTTGTAGAAGGTATTGGTTCTGTAGATTTCGTTTTTTCTTTTTAATTTGTGGCGAATTAATAGACTGTTCGGATTGAAGTTTTTCAACTGCAACACAAAGTAATGATTTAACTTGTTCTAATATTGTGTTACAAAAAAAATTTGCCTTTATAACGGGGATCTAAGTAAGTTGCAATAGTATGAAGGTTATTAATTTCCACAGAACCAAAGCGTTTTTTTAGCTCTAGTTTTATTACATCTTTCATTCTTTATAAACCGTCATTAGTTTCATTTGAAGATGGTTCAAAATGCTTCTTTAGCGTTGAGATCAATGGTATTACATCGGAGACAGAAGCTGTAGAGGCGCTTATTTTTTTTGGTAATTTCTTCAAATGGTTTCAATAGCTTAATGCAGGTATTATGTCATTTTCCACATAAGTAAAAATGTTAACTTTGGAATACGAACTGGCGTACAAATTAAGAGGTTCTTTGGGCAATACCATTCTTTCCATCGTATGAAGTGCACTATTCCAGCAAGTTGGAACGTCTTTCATAACAGTTGACTCAATTTATTATGAACTTCACGCTGTGAGATCATGAGTCATCATTACAAAATTGAGGAGAGTCCCATGTCTCTCATTTAAAGTTTGCGTTCAGATTCGTCTTAAGTATTTTTATTATAAAATTCTTTATCAAATCTAGACAATAAATATCAGCGCAACATCCTCAGGGCTAAACGCGGATGCGGATGTTACCTGCATCACTTATGTATTATATATATATATATTATATATATAATATATCATATTATATTATATATATATTATATATTATATATATATATATATATATATAATATATATAATATATATTATAATATATATATTATAAGTAATATATGGAAGGGACTATTTCAGGGTTCATAAGCCTTTCCAACGAAAAAAGTTATTCGATTTCTTTCACTTAACTTTCTTTTATATTATTTTCTTCTTTATTTTATTTCACGGGCTTAACTGAAAGATATTTTCTTAGAAGTTTTTTAGTGCATTTAAATTATTTCAGAAGCTTTATAAGGCGTCAAGTGCGAGCTATATTTTCTATCCACTGAGACTCCCGCGCTAGAACAATAACACCAAAAACAATGACATGGGCAACTTTTTGAGGGGCAACCTGCCAACCGTCAACAACCTTACAATTATGGCATTTCGCGCCATTTATTCGTAATTATTACGAAATATTCACATTCAAATATACAAAAAATTTTAGAATATACAATTATTATGAATCCATTTGTTGCACGTTCAGACTTTGAGGAGGGGAAATTCCAAGTTTACATTGGAGTTCACACCTGAACACCCAGCCACTTCTAAAGTACTTAATTTTAGATGAATAGAGAAGATTAGTGAAATTCAAGTAGTAGCAGAAACTTAAATTCTAACAAAATGATATACCTAAAGTTAATAGACTGTTACATTGAAAGTTCACCGTATATCATTATCACAAGAGTATACTGCGTTAGAAATATATAAACTTTAGCACAATAGAATTTTTTTTTTTGAAATTCATCTGTTTACGGCTTTCTTGCAACTTTATGCTTTACATTAATTAAGTTTACATGTTTACTATGATTATTCTTATTTATGTTACACATTTATTTCTAATAAAATCTTACTATGGGATAGGCGGCCATGATATATGAGGTTCCTAGTTTGTTTCTTGCCTACTAGCTGTTTTAACTAAGACAACATTTGGCATTTGCGACTATTTGCACATATATTTTGGGGTCTTGCAGTAAATTTCTGGAGACAGAGAGCCTAAGGAATAAACTTTAGTTTTTCAGCCGTAAGTTTCATTGGACATGAGGAGGACTCCAGCTGATCTATAATGCCCGAGAGAGTTGGATTTTGGCCCATCATTAAGGATGCAGGGGTGATTCCTTTCGGATTCAAGTGGGCAGTACGCAGAAACGAATACACAGATGGGAGAAGATCTAGCCAATAATACTTCACATCTTTCCAACTCATCCGACAGCATAGCTCGCAAAGATCTCAACAATGTTCTATGGAGTTTCGATGAGGGCCATTGCTTTATGGGTATAGGGCGGATTTCGTAAGTATGCCGGGATCCTAACTCTCACCACCACTTTTTGAATAAGTCCGACGTAAACTCGTGCCTTTCAGAAAAACGTAAGTTCTACCACTCCTACCTATCCCGGTAGAAATTCTCTCAGTATCTACCTCCACTATGTAGAGGGTTTCTATGTTGTTTCAAGGGAAAGCAAGAATAACGGGACCTATCACATCAATGTAAAGGCTACTATAGCTTTGCATGAGCATTTAAGCAATGTCAATATGGACTACTTGAAATTTTGCCGATACTGGCCTATAACAGATGGAGGGCTTATTTTGCGAGAAGATTTAGACTTCTGACATGCATCACAGCTTTGTACAATTTGCTTTACATACTTTGGCATATTTTTCCATACAAAGCGCTTACTAAAGGATGCCAGAACTTGCTCTCATCAGCAGAGTCGAGAGATAAGAAAATTTTATAAACCTCAATCATGACTCTTTAACATCGACACGTGGTAAACTGGAATAGATTCATCAACGACTAGTGAGACCAAGTCATTCCGATAATAATAGTCTTTTTGTAAGCTTCAATTGTATTTTCTTGTATTTAAATATTCTGAAGTCTGTTACATCCAGTTCTTGTTCTGCTGCAGTTCATTGTATGTCAATCTACACTGAAAGCCTTAAAATTATTCATGACGCTTTATTGAAAATAATTATTACCCACAGCTATAACCGTTTCTCTGTTAGAAGAATTCTGCTGGGGTAGAAAATCTGGTGACACCAAGACTTCATCACGGGATACTTCTGGATTGACTTCTGCTTCAGGTGTATGACGATGGTGAAGCGTTTGTAAGAATAAATTTTTTCAAAAGTGATTGGTTTAATATTAATAGCGGAGTGAGGCAGGGATGTGTATATCTCCTTGGTTTATTCAATTTGTATATGGATGGGGTTATGAAAGAATTGGAGATGGGGGTGGCAGAAAATGGTGTTAGAATGATGGAGAGTGGAGGGTGCCCTACCTGTTATATGCGGATGATTTGGTTTTGAGTGGCGAATCTGAGAGAGTTTGAGAGGATTGGTATATGGAGATTTGGGAGGGTGTGTAAAAGGAGATGTTTAAGGTATAAAACGTTTAGATAAGAGTAAGGTTATGGTTCTGTGAGTGATGACAGTCCTCGGTGTGAAGTTATGTTAGATGGTGAGCAGCTGGAGCAAGGGTCAGAGTTTAAATACTTAGTATTAGAGGTTTAGCGGATGGTGACTTTTCACTATTCGCGGATGCGGATAGTGAAAATCACTATCCGCGGATTGCGGATGCGGATAGCGGATAGTTAAGTTTTTAGATTCTTAGCCCCAAGTACTTCGTATATATAATATATTATATATATAATATTTATATATATTATTGATATAAATATATATATATATATTATATATATATATAATATAGTTATATATATATATATATATATATATATATATTATATACTGTTACTTACTAGATTTTAGCTGTGCGGGGCGTGGGAAACAGAACTCATTTGCCCGCGCACTTAATCTCTTTTCCAGACCTCTCCCCATTTGGAAAAATGTTATATATATATATATTATATATATATATATATATATATATATATATATATATATATATATATATATATATATATATATATATATATATATATATATATATATATATATATATATATATATAATATATATGGAAGGACTTACTCTAGGGTATAAGCCTTCCCAACGAAAAGTATGGATTTTCTTTCACTTAAACTTTATTTTTATATTATTTTCTTATTTTAAGTCAAAGTGCATTAATTGAAAGATATTTCGTATCAGTTTTTATTTAATTTTCCATTATTCTACAGACCGTTTATAATAGCGTCGGTGCGCTTCACAAAATTTTGTATTCTCTCTAACTCTTAATTTGGCGGGCCCTAGAATAATAATAAAACCATAAAATCGTAAAGATTCTCAACATCCATTTGCCAACCGTTAACAACTTTACATTTATGGCATTTCTCGCCAATATATTTCGTAATTATTACGAGTATTTTCCATCAAATATACAAACGTATTTTATAATACAAATATTAATATCCAATTTGTTGCAGTGGTGACTTTGAGGGTGAATTTCAAGTTGCTTGGAGATTCACAACCTGACACAGCCACTTTAAAATAATTAATTTTGGAGTCGAATAGAGCAGAATTTAAGTGGAAAATCAGTAGTAGAGGAAAACTTATAATCTAACACAATGACTATACTAACAAGTAAATCAACATGATAACATGAAAGTTTCCCTTTATATCTATTATCACAAGAGTATACTGGCCATAGAATATATAGACTAGCACCAATAGAATTTTCTTTATAAATCATCTAACTCTTCACATTCATTAATTTAACATAAAATATGGCTTTACATTTATAAGTTTTCACATGTTTGATTATTTCTTATTTATGTACACATTATTTCCAGATAACTTAACTATGGGATAGGGGCCATGATATATGGGTTCTAGTTTTTTTCTGCCATACTGCTCTTTTTTAACTAATACAAATTTGGCATCTTGCAGACTTTGTGGCACATATATTTTGGGTTTCTGGCAGTAAATTCTGGGACAGAGCGGAGTCCTATACGAATAATTTTAGTTTTTTTTTACAGCGTAAGTTTTCATGGACATGGGGAAGGAGGGACTCCAGCTGATCTATTAAAGAGGCTCCAGGGAGAGTTTGATTTTTGGCCCATCATTAAGATGGCAAGGGTGATTCCTTCTTGAGTTCAATGGGTCAGTACGCAGACACAATAGACACATGGGGAAGAAGATCTAGCCAATAATACTTCACATCTTCCAACTCATCCGACGCATGGCTCGCAAAGATCTCAACAATGCTCTATGGGCGTTTTCGATGAGGCCATTGCTTTGTGGGGTATAGGCGGAGGTAAAGTTATGCCGGGATCCTAACTCCTCACACACACTCTTGAATAAGTCCGATGTAAACTGCGTTCCTCGATCAGAAACGTAAGCTCCAACCACTCCAGCTATGGGTAGAAATTCTCTAGTTATTACCTCTACAATAATAGAGGTTTCTATGTTTTTTAAAAGGGAAAACAAAGAGATAACGGGAGAACATATCAATCAATGTTTAAAAGGTACTTATTGCTTTTGCATTGAGGCATTTTAAGAATGTCAATATGGACTAAACTTGAAATTTGGCCGATACTGGCCAATAAGATTCATATGAAGGGCTTATTTTGCGGAAAGATTTAGATCTCTGACATGCATCACAACTTTGTACAAATTGCTTTACGATACTTTGGCATATTTTCCATACAAAGGCGCTTTCTAAGGATGCCGAGTTTTCTTAACACCTAAACATGCCCCTAAAGAGTGAGAAATAAGAAATACAGGAAGAATAAAGGATTCTGGAACAAAGAACACGTGTGAAATGTGGATAGATTCATCAACGACTAGTGAGACCAAGTCCTTCCTATAATAATAGAGTCTTTTTGTTTGTTAAAGCTTAAGACATGTATTTTTCTTGTTATCTTAAATATTTCTGAAGAATTTTACATCAGCTTCTTGTGCTGCTTGCAGTTCTTTGTAGTCAATCTTAACACGAAAAAGCTTAAATACATCAATTGGCGGAAATATTGAAAATGATTTGCAAGAGCATTAAAACCGTCATCCTCTGTGAAAGAATTTTGCTGGGGTAGAAAATCTGGTGATACCAAGACTTCATCACAGGATACTTCTGGACAGACTTCTGCTTTCAGGTATCTGAACTCCATTGAAGAGAAGAGCTTGTTGCTGAATCTTTGTCTACTTTTTCCCCAGAAGTGGAAGGAGTGGGCAATTTTGATGGCCTTCAGTGGTTTCTGAGCTGGTTTCTACTCAAAGAATCTGCCAAGAATATTTTTCTTTTCAGATTTAATAATGATGTACAGTCCAAATCAATACTCTGACAAAGAAAGTTTGGTATCGCTGCTCCTTGCTAGCAAGTGATTAGCATCAGTCTCTTTTTTTTTAAGTGACTGTGTGACTGAAAGATTGTCACAACACATATACCTTCCTTGCTTCTACTATGTGGGTAAATTTTCTTAGATTTGTTCTTAACTCAGGCAAGGAGTTCTTGCTAATATACTATAACCAATTTCAGTTAGGATTCAATCGATAACTGTAAAATCTCAAGTGGAACTGTTTTTTTTTTCATTTTTCCGTAGAAACTATACACCTGCCAATGCTGTCTGACTAGCATCAGTGAAAACAGATGATGGTAGCATTAATTAGATAGGAAAACCAAAGGTTATATTGCTATTTTTGAGGGGCCAATTTCGGCCGATATTAAAGGCTTCTTCTGCTTCAGGATTCCAATTTTACTCTGCTTTGAGAGTATGGTGCACCTTTGAGATAAAGAAAGAAGAGGAAGAAATAATTTCAGAAATACCAGGAAAGAGCAGAGCGAAAATAGTTTAGACTGCCTATGAAAGAGACGTAAATCTTTGATAGTTTTCGGTTTTGGGATATTCATAATAGCAGTAGTTTTATCTCAATAACCCTAACATAAATGTTCAGACACATCAAAATAATATGTAACCCGAGACTGTCCAATTTGGCACTTAACAAATTAGTCTCAAATTAAAAGATTTTAACTGATCTAGTACCAAATTTCTAAAATCTTCATGTGTTCATCATGAGTAAGAGTGGCGATGAGGATATATCATCAATATATATAGAAATGTTAGGGATTTTAGAAAGAATTTAAAGATATGTATTTTGTTAAAACTAGTTGGGACTGGAATGGAAGCTTCTACAATTACTATTATATGAGATAAACGTTCCAAAGGAGTTATTTATAGTTAAGAATACTCGACCATCAGGGTGAACTTTAAGTGTATAAAATGCTTTTTTAAAGTCTAAACGAAAAACTTACTTTACACCCGTGAAGTAAGTTCGTAAAGTCATTTAATTAGGGAGAACTGAAAATTGTCTCGAACAGCTCGTTTGTTCAGTAATCTCAGATCGGCTACTATTTCGGACTCTCCACCCACTTAGGTTTTAAGAAAGTACCGAATATCGGAAATCCCCAAGGCTGAGTTTGCGAATGGGAGAAAGTACCTGCCCAGCATTTACCTAAACCTGCCTATCTCTTCTTTGGCCTTATCATTAAACTAGTAGATGATTCCTGCGACTTTTAAATGTTTTATTGGGGAACCCAATAAACTTTAAATGTTATAAGGAATTAATTCAACTTTAAGGAATTTTGTTCAGTCGGGGGAAGGGAAATTTTGTAAAGCTGTATTTCACTTGTAATTTTTAAATTCATTTTCATTATTAATATCACTTTTTTTCATTCAATTTTCAATTTCTATTTTTATTCACTTGTAGGAGGCATTGTCCTGAATAGCTACCCCAGGGATACTATTTATTTATAATTATTATTTCTAACATTAACATTTTCTAAAATTTTACTATAAATCATCAAACAACATTTTATATTCACCTCATAGAAAGTTATACAAGGAAGGCGCAAGAAAGGAAGTTTTGGAGAAATGAGTAATTTATTTAATTAAAAATCATTTGTTATGGGTAGTGCTTCAGAATCATTTCCCTTAAATGACTTCACAAGAAAGACCAGTTGTGGCATCAATTATATTATAGTTGTGAGCTAAAATCTAGGTTATATTTATATGTAGTAAAAAAATTTATCCCTTAAAATTATTTATCAAATTATATAAGCAATAAAAAAATTATGTTCGTAATCCCGCTTTAAATTATAAATTTTAATTTTTTAGTTATACATCATAAATGTTAATCTGAAGACTTCCATAGCAGCTGTAAGAAAGCCAATAGGATCTTCCCTTTGTTCTGCAGAAGCTTTAAAATAGAAAAGTGAACTCCCTGTACTAACAAGAATCAGAATTTGCTTTGAATTAGCGTCATATATACGAAGGGGACAATTAATTGCAAAATTTTTTACATTCGTTTACAATTAAAACTTTGGGAAGCACTGACCCATCCCATTGCAAAAATCTGCATTTTCAACCCGCATACGCAGTAATTTTGGCTGGAACAAGGATTCCACCCAATAACTGCCTGTTCGCTACCTTGATAATGCAAATCCTTACCCTTAACACTATTTCTCAGAGGAATCAAATTTCCTAAGCTAATTCATTTTCACCCAACTGAGAAGCTCTCTCGCTTAAAACAGATTGTTTTACGCCATTAGTAGCATTTTCACTCTGAATGAACATGAACTTGGATATTATTTTTATTAGCATGCAAAATTGTATCAACATTTTTACCTATACTGTTGTAATTATTATTCCAATTTGGTTGGGGGTAGCTTTCCTCCCTAAGACTTTCTATATTGTTAAAACTACTTAAGTACTTTCTATATTTTACGAGTTACCACTGGATTAAAACGCACTTTCTTTATACAGGGGCGTAACTCCACCCCTATACTTAGTTTCCCTGCGATGGTAGGGAAGTAGGTCCAGCATTGTTTTGTGATGGCGCTTGTGCCAACAAATGAGCCATTTTGCAAGTGTGCCTCCTTGGCACCTGCTAGCCATTTCACGGAAGGTGAAATGGTAGTAGCAAAGGGGTCCATCTTTTCTAAATCCTGAAGATGATCGACGACGGTTAGACCGACCTCTGTCCCAGCCAGGAGAGTGACCTCTGTCCCAACCATTATCATTACGAGACATCCGTAGATCTAATTGATTTACTTGATATGTGAGGGCCTCCAACTTCTGGAACATCTCACTTAGTCGATTGTTTATTTGGGACCAAATCATTGTGTGAAATGTGGTCTTCTTTCCTAGGTTGGGGATCACTTGCCCTGGTAGGGATGAATGGAGTCACAGCATTGACCGAATAATCTGAATAGGATTTTGATTTATGACGTTGGGATTCCATGAACACGTCAGCTGCTTCGGCCAATTTATGAATATCCGCATCCCCTTTCAATACCGTTAATAACGGTTACCCGAATCGCTCAAAGACATTTTATGTAAATAAAAAATTTTAATAGTATTTAGAACAGTTTCAATGGAGCTGGATCTGTATTTAATATTCATGTAATTTAATTCTGTTAAGATATCTGGAATTGACGATATTTTGACGGAATAAACCTCGCTGAATATTCGAGGTAAAATTCCTGTCTCAAGGCGAACCAATTCTTCATATGTTTGGTCGTTGATAGGATAGCTTATTCTTGAAGTTATAGCCGAAGGTAAGAGAGGACCAAGAAATTGAACCTTTTCAATATTAATCAAGTAACAAAAAAAAAAAATAGGCTAATATAGAAATTCCACTCTATCTAACCACTTTCCAACATCCCTTGTTTCAAACCGAGGAAATATCCTGCACAGAGAGTACTTTTCTAGTTCTTCGATGTGGTTCGGGTGATGGGTGCGAGAACGATCACTCTCAAACGATGAGTTATTAGAATTGTGACCATCGTTCCTATTTAGATTTTCATTTTGTCCATCGTTTTATTTATTTCACATCTACTCTAACCGTGTTCATCTGGATTATTTAAATTTTGAGCACCAGACCTTCTTCTAGTCGAAGTCATCGTTGTAATTCACAAATTTTTTTTTTTTTTTTTTTTTTTTTTTTTTTTTTTTTTACACAGTCTTAATTGTCATTCACTAAAAAACTTTATTTCAACTGTTTTTATTAGTTATTTGGTAGTAAGAAGCCACTGTACTCTTTTAGACCTACAATGCTTATTATTCTTGATATTTCACAGAAGCTTGAAGAATTCTGTCATGTATTATTCGCTAAAACAGAACAATATACAGATGCCAGGATCTCGCGAATATCGAAGAGATGAACAAGATGTTCAAAAGTTTGTAGTGTTTTTCGTATCACTATCAGGTGCCCCTAGTTTTAACGTTAAACTTTTTCTTTATTTATGTTTTTCACTTTTATATCTGTAGTTTTTTTTCTGCTTTAATTTATTTTGTTAATATTCATCTTATAGTCTTTTTTATTTTTTAATTGTGAACCAATTACGTGCGTGAGTAGCACCTAAGGCCTATACTGGCTTTATTTTTCCAAAGTTATTCATTTCACTGAAATTTATACTTTTTTAATTTTTTTTTGATATAATACGTAATTTATATTTTATTTCTTTATTGTTAATTCGTATGTCAACTCTATACGGGATTTCCTAACGTGGGAAGGACTTACTCTAGGGTATAAGCCTTCCCAACGAAAAGTATGGATTTTCTTTTCATTAAACTTTTATTTTTATATTATTTTCTTATTTTAAGTCAAAGTGGCTTAATTGAAAGATATTTCGTATCAGTTTTTTATTATTTCAATTATTTACAGAACGTTTTTAATAGCGTCGTGCGCTTCGAAAATTTGTATCTCTCTACTACTATTTGGCGGCTTTAGAAATAATCATAACCATAAATGTGACCATGGTAAATGTCTTTTGGGAGGGGCAATTTGGCCACCGTTAACGAACTTTACATTTATCGGCATTAAATTGATGTGAATACTTCGTAATTATTACGAAGTATTCATCATCAAATATACAAAAGTATTTTATAAACAAAATTATTAATGAATGCCAATGTTGGTTGCATATATATACTAATATATTTATAATTATATATTATATTATATATAAAAAATTATATAATTATAATATTATATAATTACTTATTATATATTATATATATTATATATATATATACTATATATATATTATATATTATAATTATAATATAATATAAATTATAATAATAATTAATAATAATAATAATAATAATAATAATAATAGTAATAATAATAATAATAACAATAATAATAATAATACTAATACTTGAAATTAACAATTCTCAAATTATGCTTCAAAAACTAAAGCTTCTGAGCCCTTTCAAGGGAGAGTTTGCTTATAGTTTTTTCGTAAATGAGATCTGCACCGCTGAAAAGACGCTCACTAGCTGCACTTGTTGAAGGGCATGCTGAGTATTCCCTGGCGAGTTCTGCAAGATGTGGAAAACTTTTACAATTATCACTCCATCAAACCAATGGATCTTTATCCGATTCCGAGCTTTTTCGCTTTTGATAATCTTCCATCAATGATAGTGTCCTTTGACACCTCTGAACAAGACTCTTCATCGCTGCTATAAGGCAAAAGAACGTTCATGGATTCAGCAAATTTGGTTTCGTTAACAGATTTTATTTGTGTGTCTGTTTCTGTAATCTTTTTCTTTTTATTGGCTGGTGAAATTTCTGCCTTTAGCAACATTTCATCACATATTCATCCTAGATAAATTTTAACCATCTGTGAAATAGGTGGTTCAAGAAATTTGGTTTTATATCTTGGATACATAAAAAGCTGCTATTGTACATGCGTCATCGTTTTGCAGAATTTGAAATCTATTATGTATCTCCAGCATGAGTGTTTCTATCATCTTTGAAAGTCCCCTTTTAAACTTAGCAGTAATTGTTGGACAAGTCTTTTGGGGTTTGACTAGAGGAATCCCGTCTGACAAACAAGAATTTTCTGAGCTAATAGTCTTAGTTACCTCTTCAAACGATTTAATAAAGGGTAATACAATTATCTAAAATCGCATTATCATCTCCTGTCAGGCATTTCACCTTTGTGTTGTTCGAAGCGTAAGGGTAGACAGCTTCATTTATTTCTCTTATCCTCTCAAGCATGTATAAACTACTATTCCAACGAGAGTGAACATCTTGCGTTACAGAAAATTGGGGAACATTTAGTCTCATAATTCTTAAATGAATACTATCCGCAAAAAATTCATGCGGATAGAGAAAAATGATGTGGATATCCGCTACACATCTATTTAGTATATATGTTGGACCAAATGGGAACGGATGATGCAGAGTGTAGTAGGAAAATGTGAATGGTAGGAAGGTGGCTGGTGCAATTAAATCGTTGGTGAGTGCAAAGGGACTAAGTCTTGATACTCTCTAAAGGAGATAGATGATGGTAAATGTTTTTTTAATAATATTGATAATCCTGAAAATTTAATATACATAAAGCAATAAGTTGTCTAAGATACCGTAATTAATGTCATAGTCAAAAGCTAAAAGTAACGGAGTAACGGCACTTCGTTACTTTTCCTTTCAAAGAAACGGAATAACGAAAATGGAACTACTTTTTCCGAGTTACGGAGTAACGATAACGGAACTACTTTTTTGAGTAACGATGCACCTTATATATATATTATATATGATATATATATATATGATATTATATATATATATATAGTATATATAATATATATATATATATATATAATATATATATATATATTATATATTATATATATATATATATATTATATATATTATTAAAATATTTATATACATGCATATATATTATATTTATATATATATTATAATATATATATATTATATATTAGAATATATGATAAGATGTATATATATATATATATATATATATATATTGTGAAAACCGTTTACTTGAAAAGAAAACCTTGATCTTCCCGGTCCATGCTTAATAGCAAATGATTACGTTTTAGTCTACCGATAAGCTAATAATTAATGCAAGAATGAAATTCTCACAAAATAAATAAGATAATATATAACATTTTTGTTTCATCACCCACATTTCCATTTTACTTATATAAATTATTGTATATATTACGTTATGGTCGATATTATTTCCCACAAGGTTAATTTCGTTTGTTCTTAATTTGATCAGGGGGAAGGAGGTCAGGTCTTGGTGAATCACAGTAAGTATAAATATATTTTAATTTTATTAGTCACCTTATAAATAATAGAATGTCTGCTTCCTACTCTACAGCAGAGTAGAGTTTGCCGTCAGAGCTCTCAATCACGTGTGTTTCGGTTAAGAACAAGAGATGAGTTTAGACCAGGGATGGCATTTTTGGTGATTTTTTTGATTCTTTTTAAATAAATCAATTTGTGATTTTTTTTATTTTTTTTATTTTTTTTTTTTTTTTTTTTTTTTTTTTTTTTTTTTTTTTTTTTTTTTTTTTGTTTTTAATTTTTTTTTATTTTTTGTTTGTACATTTATATAGGGGCATCTGGCGTCATCTGTGCTGAAGGGTTGTGAGCCGCATCACCTGTTTGTGATTCGGTGCACACGACCCAGCACCAGGTTTGGGTCTTTTTTTCTTCTTCTTCTGGAACATCTCTAATAAAAGACTCCTCGCAGCTTAGCGCGGTCATCCGGGCACAAACCTCATAGGGTTCGACACCCATGAGGGGGACCCCTTTGATATAATATACACATGGATAACCTTACGATGCCTCGGAAACTGATGGATTTAAAAATTCCCGAACCTGGACCGATAAATGGACTTACTTGTCTCCCCCCACTTCACCTGGAAGGCCTCTGCCTGTCTACTTCACCTGGAAGGCCTCTGCCTGTCTCCGGCGATCAGTCGCCTGGCACGCCCCCCACATCCCAGGTGCCCAAACGTTCGGCAAATTCCGCCGCAAAGCAGTGGTGACCCCTCACTCACTAGTCGTTCTCATGTCGTTCACTCCGCATATGCTGCACCCCCTCCAGGAATGTCAGCCAGATACACTTCCCGATGTATCACATTCTCGAATCCGACTACCTCCCAAAGCCTTACTGAGCACAGAACCCATTCTTCTAGAATGCCTTGAAAAAAGCTTTTAGAAACGGATTGAAGATCCTCCAGTCACATTAATGAGAAAATGGGTCCATTCTCGTACAAGCTACTACCCGATATCAAAGTTCTATTACTGTCATCCCTAAGCGTCTCTGGCAAGATATTCCCACTTATTTCTACTCCCGAGTCGATATGAAATTAAAGAAAACACATCTAAAGCACCAGTATTTACTGTTTATGAACAGAAAGACGAAGATACAGCTTGTCATCTGGGAAAATCTCCAAACCACAAAGAAGATTTTCCGTTACCAAACGTGTATTTATAATTTCCCCCTCGTCGGAAAACTGCCTGAACAAACCAAATCCTCGTTGACTGCTGACCTTTAATACCCCGTCTTCCACCTACAAAGGTACAAATAGGGTTTACAAGGATACAGTGTTCGCACGTTTTTTTGTCCCTGACCCAGACGTTGCTTCAAATGTCAACGATTTGTGGTCATTCCCGAAAATACTGTAGGGACCGGACATGAGTTGAAATATTGGCCCACCCAGTCTGCGGAGAGGAGAATTATTTCACACGCCCTGTGAAAATACCCCAACGTAGGAAGAAACTGTGGAGGACCACATGCTCTCTTTCAAATGCCCATTCTTAACCTGTTTGAACAGGAGGTTCTGGAATTATGCACCATACACAAAAATGAGCAGGAGAGATGCCATTCGCCAGCTTGATGAAAAATATCCTACAAGACCAAAGCGATCCTACGCCACAATCACTGCTGCCCCCACTCCCCAGCGTTCTAATCCACCCACACAAACTCCATCCCAGCAGAACTCCTCCCCAAAATCCCAGTGAAACTCAGGCAGCTACTGTATCCCATCTGCCTGTATTGTCCACGCCACCGACTCCTCAAAATTGAAAAAAAGCAGCCCCTTGACTCAATCTCTTGTCCCAAAAGCCATTAACAACCCCTATCCCGAGAGTACTAACCTTTCAAACAAGACCAGCAAATGAACTTGAGCTGGTTCACTCCAACACAATTCGTGGAAAACACTCTTTCAAGACACCTGTCCCATGGCCTACCCAATGAGTTCTCCAAACTTATGTAAGAGGACTGTCTCTTTGTCTCTTGATTCACCCTCCCACCGTTACTCAAATTCCTGTAAAAGATGTCCCCAAAGGCAAAGAAAAGAATAATCGCCAAGCTAAAGATTATCTGTGTAAAATACAGGCGTCCGGAATTTTTAAACAAAAAACACACTAACCCCAGACGTAACAAATGTAACTCAGAAGAGACCTCGCCATAAGCCTATTCCAGGACAAAATCAACTACTTTAATAGATTGTACCCAAGCATCGCAGCCTATCGGACAACTAACCAAGAACCCTCTAATAGGGTTGCAGAATAACTTCTAGCCTCTTCCGAGTCTTCCTATAATTCTTCTTCTGAATTCCCATCTCAGCGCTCCCCAAGGGATTATATATCTCAGCAGCTCCAAAGGGATTCTATACCCAAATGGAGTTTGATGTGATGACCCACTCTCTTTCTAATACCTCCTGCGCTTCCGAAAAAGGCGAATGGAAGACTGTCCAACGAAAACGCCGCAAGCGCTCTAAGCGCTCTGGTTCTATTGGAGGCATGAAGGGAGACCCAGAGGTCCCCATTTCTAACTTAAATCGTCCAATCTCCCAAAATCACTCCCACGACGAATTACTAGCAAAGTCTCCAGTATCGGACCTTGCCAATCCAACGAATCCTATGTTGGAGCCCTTTACCACGACCCCAACACCTTTTCAAAAAGATGACATCTTTCCGGTGACATCTTCCTTCCCCATTTCCATGGAAGCAAATCCACATCCCTTACACATTTCTGAATTTGCTTACTTGGCAGATACTGATTCCTCTCCCATTAATAAACATGAACATTTTGGCTGCTCTTCCAATGACCAACCAAACCCACATATTAAGTTGGACTTAGTAATTCAACTTATCTCGTATTCATGGTGAAGCTCTTTCACAAATACATCTGAAAACTCCTCCCTAAAAGAGGTCATACAACCAAACAAATCTCTGGTGTATGACTACCCTGGCCCCCCAGGATTTGTTCCCCCTCCTCGCCGAGACCCACGCCTCAACCTTCCCTCTCAATCTGTATCCACCTCTAACATTACCCCCAGTCACATAGAGACAATTGTCTCTAATAGACCACCACCATAATATTCATAACTCATCATGACTACTCCTTCAATGGAATTTTCGTGGCTATTACTCTAATTTTCGAAGAACTTGTTCAACTCATAACATATGTACACCAAAGTGTATATGTTGCAGGAACTTTCGACTTGTCATCGTGACTCTTTCAACCTTTCTGAAATATAAATCGCCGTTAACTTCCTATAGAAAGAGGTGACAATGATAGGGGAGGGGCAGGAATACTCATTCACAAATCTATCCCCTATTCCCAAGTCCCTCTTCAAACCAAACTTCATGCAGTAGCGGCAAGAATTCACTTATCCATCGACATTACTATATGTTCAGTCTACTTAGCCTCGAGTAGTGAGAATTTACTAAGGTCCACTTAGCTGATCATTTTAAACAGCTCCCTACTCCGGTGGTTATTACTAGGTGCACTTCAACCTCCGCCACCCATTATGGGGTGACTCTGTCACTTCATCCAAATCCAAGATCTTAATAGATCTTCTAACCCCTTTTTCCCTGGGATGCCTTAACACAGGACTCCCTACCTATGAACGTTTAGATACACACACTTCTTCTTGTATTGATATTTCTTTTGCTCCCATTCCCTTATGGATCGTTTTACCTGGTCCCGCTTTGATTATTTATTCGGCAGCGATCATTACCCAATGGCATTAAATGAGCTTGTTCCAAGCCCAATGCAAAAACCCAACTCTAGCTGGCGTTATGATCGAGCGGAGTGGGCTCCTTTTTATCAGACCACCGCTATCCCTCTTTCTCCTTTCAATAAAAGATTTCCGACTGTTGATGATGCTTTTTGCTTCTTCCAGAAAGTAGTCATCTCGGCAGCGGAAGCTTGCATCCCGCAGTCTTCCTCAGGCAGGCGGTCGCAACCCTTGGGGTCCCAAGGAGTGCGCACAAGCCAAACCGATGAGAAAAGAACTCTACAGGGCCAATACAAAAAGACCCCCGTACCACCCAAACATGATGATTTTTAAAGCAGCCCGCAGCGAGATCTCGGCGAATTAATCGTAAAACGCGTAAACAATATTTTTCGAAATTACATATCGACTGTTAAACTCCACAAACTCCTTCCTTTAGTGTTGAAGTTACACAGAAAATAATTCTCGTCGATCTAATAACTCCCTCACCCACAGTCCTCCGTTAGGACCTGATATAAACTGTACGATCTCCGCTCTGCGGGTGGTAGCGGATGCGGTTAGGTTAAGCTTCGCAGCCATTTTCGAGTTCATTCCGCTACAACTGAAGCCTTTCAAAAATTGAGAACTGACACAGCACTGCCAAACTTTTCAACAGCGGAAAGGGGAAGATCATTCCTACAACCGTCTTTTTACACTCGCAGAGTATCAAATTGCACTGGCGAATAGCAAAGATGGTGCTCTTGGTCAGACATGATTCGTATATACATGCTCCCGCATATTACATCCTCAGCATCAGCATTTTTGCTGCGATCTATATAACAGAATCTGGATCGAATCCTCTTTTCCATCTATTTGGATACAGCTATTGTAATCCTAGCCCCCAAACCTGGGAAGCATCCGAAGCTGGCGGATAACCCAAAGACCAATTTCACTGACCTGCCATACCTGTAAATAATGGAGAAAATGGTTTCAGGCCGCTTTCTCCCTTGTTCTGGAGAGTCGCCAAGCTTTTTCAAGCTCCAGTTTGGCTTTCGGAAAAATCGTTCGACCTCGCGGACCCCTTTGTTAAAAAAACTAGGACCATGACATCCGGGACCGAAGCCTTCTTCAACGGTGGGATGGTTCTTGGCGTTTCTTATGACCTCGAAAAAGCGTTACGAACCACCAAGCGTGGAGAACTGGATCCTCCTTAAACTCCATTTGCTTGGTTTCAGCGGACAACTCCCTCTTTTCATTAAAAGCCTTCTGTCAAACAGATTCATGCAAGTTCGGTGCTCTTCTTATTCTGGTCACGGCCACTTTACTCTGGATTGAAGGCGTTTCCGCATGGGTAGTGTTTAGCTGTACTATTATTTGCTCTCGGATTTTAATGATATTGTTACCTCTATTCCAGCGACTGTCAATTTTTCTCTATAATGTCGATGACTTAGCATTATAACATAGACCGGTGCCAAGGCTGCCCTTTCTCGAATCGGCAACTTCAACTAGCGTATTGAAAATATTTCACAGTTGGGCTAGTTCCCATGGCTTCCATTTTTCTCCCACCAAACCTCAGCAGTGCTTTTTTAAGAAAAAAGGGGGATCGAAGAACTTGCCACCTTCTTTCAGCGAACCTAACCTTTATATGGTTCGCCCAATCCTGTAACTTCACAGGTCAAATTTCTAGGGCTCATCCTTTTGATGACCACTTAACATATGCCACCGCATATAAACGCCTAAAAACAACTTGTCATCGCACCCTTGACCTGTTACGTCATCTCGCCTCAAAATCTTGGGGTGCTTTGATCGCAAATCCCTTTTACGTCTTTACGTAGCCCTAATCCGATCGAAACTGGATTAGGCATGTGCTGCGTAGTGTATGGTCAGGCCTCCATAAACACTACTACACCTATTAGATCCCATCCAAAACAAGGCGATCCGTATCTCCACTGGAGCTTTTCGATCGTCCCCCCAGGATGAGCCTTGAAGTTTGAATCCAATGTGATGCCACTCTCTCTTCGAAGAGAATAATCATGTGTACAAGTATCTTCGTTTTCAAACCCCAATACCGTCTGCTCTGACACCGATTCTGCAGAGGTACCTCAGAATGCCTATTACTGGGCCATTTGCAAAAGACGGTTTCATAACATCTTTAACTTTCCTCAACATCCCTTTTCAAAAGGTGCTCTGCCTTTTTCTTTTGACGAAGGGTTACAACACCTTGGCTATTCCCCTCTCCTACCAATTTGCTTGGCTCTGACATCTCTCTCCAAATCTAGCCATCCTGCTGCCTTGTTAAAAGATCATTCCTGTCTCATGCCGCAGTTCACGATGAATTACTCCCAGTGTTACTGGACGGCTCTAAAACCTAGGGGACAGTGTTGGCGCTCTGCTGTCTTTCCGACCGCAACCTCTCCATACCCTTCCCCCTTTATGCTTCAATTTTTACAAGCAGAGTTAACGGCTATAATGATTGCCCTTTCTTAGAATTCTAATCCTTAACCAAGATCACTCATATTGTCGTTTATTCAGATTCGCTAGCGCGCTACAAGCGCTTAAAACCCCTTATTCTAAAAACGCAATGATATCCCTAAAAACGAAATGGTATCAGCTGTACAACAATTTCTTTGGACTGCTCCACTCCGTAAGAAACAAATTATTATATGTTGGATCCCTTCTCACGTAGGGGTAACTGGCAATGAAATCGCTGACAGATGAGGCCAAAATGGCCGCCCCTTCTTTTTGGGAGTTGTTCCAGGTACCTCCCGGATGCCATTCGACAAGGCCCCCTCCCATCAACTGTTTACTATCCTGCTCTCCGACGGGGCTTTCGATCTTGCTGGCAAGAGTGCTGGACGAGTGATCGGCGGGTAAGGAAACTCAGAACATAAAGCCGAACATCGGTGAGTGGTCTTTCCTCCCACAGACGGAAGCGCTTACATGAGGTGATACTGCACGCCTCGTATTGGCCACACTAATATCACTCACAGTCCCTATATATGCCACGAGACCCTCCTCCCATTTTCAATTTTGCCGTCGCCACACCCCGCAATCTGTTCATCAATTCTTCGTTGATTGTTCCCATCTGGACCCTATCCGCTGTTCGTAATTTTCCTACTTTACGGTCCATTACACCTTCTAAAAGATTATCTATATCTTATCTGAATTTTCCCACTTTAGCAGTAACACTTATTTTCTTGTATCTTCAAGAAGTGAATATTCTTTATTAGCATTTTGATTTTGTTATGTAATCTTAAGACTATTAACAATACAAGGATAAAATTTTATTTGTATTGATTTATTTTGACTGAACTGAATATTCATTTCCACCAATCAAATCTTTCTTTAACCATTTGAAACTATATATGACAGGCCCTCCCATGGTTGCTGATTTTTCCAGCCCCAGGTGGCCGCTTGCATTGTGAGCCGTGGTGGGCCTGTACCACTAACTCAAAAAAAAAAAAATATATATATAATATATATATATATATATATATATATATATATATATATATAATAATAATATATATATATATAGTATATAATATATATAATCATATACTATATATATATATATATATATATATATATTATTCGTTTTTGCTTGAAGCCCAAGCACTCTTATTTTCACTGCTCTATTTTATAATAATATTTATATTCTTATTATTATTATGTTATTTATTTATGCATATCACCATTTCCTGCATGGCTGCAGGGTGATAAATACTAAAAAATATCACCGCCATTCACGAAAAGAACAATATGGTAGAATTGGGTTTTGAGCCCCTTGCCACTAGAGGAAGAGAATTTTGAAAATTTACTTCATACGAATCAACCTCTTTGAGAAACGCAGCTTCACCTCCTACAGTTTAATATTTCAAATTTTTTCCTTTTAATTTTATTTTAATATTTAATTTTCCTAAATTACCAAACGATATGATGTTAAAAATTTTGTAACTCCTCCACCCCAGACTTCAATTGAAATTAATTTAAATGTATAAAATTTTGCATTTTTAAAATCCCGAAACTTAAAAAATATATTTTTCTATTTAAGTTGCTATGTTACTTTTAACCATAAGCTTTCTATCTTCTGAAAATATGGTCAGACCAGACCACTTCTAGAGTAGACCTTTCAGATTTTCTTCTGTTCAAAAATATAATTTCAGGCATTTCTCCTCCTTTCCAATCTCTCTTCTGGTTTTTCTGTTTTTTGCTTCCCCTCCGGTTTCCACTGCGTCCTCATTCGACGATGGTCGAATCATTATTATTATTATTATTATTATTATTATTATTATTATTATTATTATTATTATTATTATTATTATTATTATTATTATTATTATAATTATTATTATTATTGCTGTTATTATTGCTGTTATTATTATTATTATTATTATTATTATTATTATTATTATTATATTATTATTATTATTATTATTATTTTCCTTTGATCACCGCCATTCAGAAGTCCCTCTGCTTGTTACCTGCGCGGAACCACAACATTGAATTTTGTTGGGTTTCCTCCCATGTGGGTGTTCCTGGGAATGAACGATTGTTTACGAAGTTAAAGCGGGTTGGCTACACACGGGGTGTTGGGTGCCCAATACCTTCCTCCTGCTGTACGACTGGGGCCATTTCCCTGCTGGTGATTTCTCCATCTCATTACGCCGGGGTTTCTCTCTGGCTCGCAATCATGTTGGACGGGGGATGCTTGGGGCGTCAAACCCGTCATTGGCCATTGGTCTTCATCTAGTAGGAGGAGTCGTTTCCTGAAGGTGGTCCTGGCTCGATTGCATCTGGGTCATACCACTCTCACCCATGGATTTCTTATGTCGCAGGGGGCTTCCTCGACCTGTCCATTTTGCTCCTCTAATTGTCCTCTCAGTCGTTCATCTCTGTGGATTGCGTGGCTATCTCGACCCTTAGAACCAAGTTCTTCCCTTAAGTGCTAACTATCCTTCTTCAGCATCTCCTTCAGCACATCTTATCCGAATCTTCTCACTTTCGTAATGATCGCGTTTTTGCCTGAACATCTTGTATAAGATCTAACCATCTCGGCCTTGTTCCTCTTTCGTTCCATTAGGGATTTTCCCTGTCATTAGTTTACTAACACGGTATATCCGCATTCCTGTGTGCTGTGAAGGTCCCTTTACATTCACTCAAAAAAGTATTATTATTATTATTATTATTATTATTATTATTATTATTATTATTATTATTATTATTATTATTATTATTATTATTATTATTATTATTATTATTATTATTATTATTATTATTATTATTATTATTAGAGCACCTCCATCACAACCCTTCTCATTGGGCATTTGCTGGGGTTGTTTCTTCCATCTTCGCTTTCCTCGACCTTCCTCAGCGAGCGGTCATGCACTATGATTTCTTCTCTACCTATTCAAAGTGGGTTTATCCGCCTCCTGCTCTCTGCAATGGGATCCAGTCTTTGAGTAAGTCGAAGGCACACCCGGTGCAGTTGAAGGATTCCTTTTTGTCTCACGCGGAGGTCCATAGCGACTCTATAGCGGTTTACATCGATGGTTCCAAGATGGTGGCAGCTGTCGGAGATGTAGGAGTGTTTCCAGACATCACTGTATCCCACACTCTTCCACCCTATTTGTCTGTTTTTTTTCAGCTGAACTGATAGCAATGTCCATGGCGGTGAACAGGATCAGTACCTTCGCCCGTGGGGGTAGCCGCATTTTTGTGCTGTGGAGGTCCCTGCACATCCACTTCCAAAAAATTATTATTATTATTATTATTATTATTATTATTATTATTATTATTATTATTATTATTATTATTATTATTATATTTCAGAACCTACTGTATCTGGATTAAAAAAAAGCGAAGCAAGAACACTAACCAATAATTCTAATGGCCATGTCCATACTGCGGAGTCAACAAAAAAAATCAGAATTAACGCGGCACCATTTTAGTGAAACACAAATCGTTGCCCGACATTTAAGACTGCCTTAAATTCCTCAAAGAAAAAGGAAGTTGCTTCTTCATTTATTGAAAAGAAAGGAAATTGAAAAAGCTAATGAGAAAAGCCTTTAAATCTACTGGGCAAAGTTAAAGTATTTTGAGCTTAAATAAGAAGGTCCTTATTGCTAAATGCCTCGGAGTGCCAGATTTTATAACAAATATTCACTTCATAGCCATCTTCTTAGTTGTAAAGTGTCTCAAGTACTAAGAAATTTCCATATCGATACATCCTTGTTTCATTTAGAAGTTGATAAGATACAAAGTTAATCCATAACATCAAAGGTTGATTTAGAAATGACGAAGTAGGAAAAAGTACATTAAAAAGATTTTAGTATATGGAATTTATGAGTCTCAGAAAGTTAAAAATAACAAAGAAAAGGAATTCGTACTCTGAATACCTTGAGAAGTCCTTTTGGAATCTGTGTATATATTTTTAAACATTACGAAAACCCATCACATTAAAGAAAGCTCTGATTCTCCAAGTCCACAAAACAAAAACTTGCCCTGTAAAATGAACTTAATAATAAATTATAGTTATGATATAGCATACTGATAAGATAATTAATGAAACTCACATAATAAATAAAATAATATGTAACATTTTTTTGTTTTATCACCCACATATCCACTTTAGTTATATAAATTCTTGTATATATTACTTTATGCCCGATATTGTTTCCCGCAAGGTTAATTTCGTTTGAATTCTTAATTTGATCAGGGGGAAGGAGATCAGATCTTGGTGAATCACAGAAACTGTAAATATATTTTAATTTTATTAGTCACCTTTTAATAATAGAAAGTCTGCTTCCTACTCTATAACAGAGTAGGGTTTGCCGTCAGATCACTCAATCACGCGTGTTTCGGTTAAGAACAAGAGATGAGTAGAAATTGGAGAAAAGACGGCGAAGGTTGTTGAAATTAATGAAGAAAGGTGATCGCGCACCAGAACAGGTCTGCAATTCCGTTACGGCACCAACCCCACCACCAGGGGCCGACGATTCTCAAGGGTTGGATGAAGGGCTACCTTGGAAGCCGTCCCTCTTAGCTTCTCAGAGGCCTGTTCTATCAATGCCATTTTGATTAATTTTTGAATTAAGTGTTGTGTAATATTGTTCATGATGTGTATGTGAATAGAGGAGAGTGTAGATAGAGAGTGCAAAATGAGCGAGAAGAGTGGCGAACCATTGAGCACTGGAGTGGAATGGAGTATAACCTAACATACCATACTAGATTAATGAGGATCAATCTCATCGCTTCGGGTGAGCTACTTCCTTATATATATATATATATATATATATATATATATATAATATATATATTATATATATATATATATATATATATATATATATATTATATAATATATATATATATATATATATATATATATATATATATATTATGAGAGGCTTGAAAAGTAAATTTGGATAAGAGTAAGGTTATGGTTGTGAGTGAGGAACAGTCCTTGAGGTTTGTGAAGTTATGTTAGATGGTGAGCAGCTGAACACAAGTGTCTGAGTTTAAGTATATTTAGGATATATGTTGGATGAGAAGGGAACGGATGATGCAGAGTGTAGAGGTATAGATCTAAAGTTCAATGTGTTCAGATGGACAATCTTAGGGGTGTGCTAGGTGTGAGAAGAATTGATAAAATGAGGAATGAACGTATTAGAGAGTTGTGTGGTGTGAAGAAAGGGGTAAATGAGAGAATAAGTGAAAGTATGTTGAGATGGTATGGTCATGTGGAAAGGATGAATGGTAGTCGGTTGGTTAAGCGGATGTATTGTGGCGAGTGTGTTGGGAACCGACTAGCTGGGAGACCGAAGAAAAAGTGGATTGAGTCGGTAAACGATTGTTTGAAGGGAGAGAAAGTGTGAGTGGTAAAGGCGAGAAGAAGGTGGTATAACAGGAGTGAATAGCGGGGTTTTGTGAGAGGGTATGGTTGTAGCCCACCTGGGCCAAGGAATGAACCCTTACATTGACGATCTACTATAGTGAGGGTCCATGGCGAACCCATGAAGCTCTAGGATGGATTTTTTGACTGCGACGAGTTCTCACTAATTAATGGTACAGAGGGGGGGGGGGGGTAAAGCTGGGCTTTCTTTTTGACTTTTGTCCTATTCTTCTACTGCTTTTTTTTCCGATGGCAAGCTACGCACCTTACTCCCAATCTTGGGAAATAAAAAGGGAGGATGAAGAAGAAGATATAATATATATATATATATATAATATATATATATACTAGTATATATATATATATTAATATACTATATATATTATATATATTATATAATATATATTATAAAAAAAAAAAAAAATATATATATATATATATATATATATATATATATATTAAAACAATCGTCGATTGCTTTGTATTTTATTATACACGTTAATATAATGGTTGATTATATTACGTGATTTATTGATTAATTTGCCGATGTTATGCAATTTTCAGCTTGAGTTACATTTATTTAACTCAATGCAACCAAAATTATGTTGATTGCGAATAAAGAATATTTGTTCTCAATAACGCAATGTTAGTAGATTAGGGAGTTTATTTTCCTGAAGGCTAAGGCAGTTTAATGTTTGCATAAACTATTATGTTTCTTTTTTTGGAAAAGGCTGATTGAGAAAATTGTGGTTTCTCACAGCTTGAAACGACTATTTATAGTATTTAATAAAATCGTTTCTCGCCGCCAAGATATTTAGTTTGTCTCGTTGCTAGAAGAATATGTCTGACTAACTTAAAGAAAGCTTAACTATTCTTCAAGAACCACTTAAGATTAAGTCGGATTATTCACAAATACAGTAAAAGTCGTTCTTATCGCCAATTAAAGATAGGCTAACAATTTTAACCCTAAACTTATAATTATGCTCATGATTCGCACTCGACCTTCGTGAATATCAACGACTATTTTCTTATGTTAAATAAACACGTCTTCTAATTATAAACTTTAAACGATGAATTGGAAAACGATGTTTATACAGCAATGGCTGAAATAAAAGTTGTTTGATTTGAGAGCGGACCTCACCGACGAAGGGCATATGCCGTCCTTCCGGGCAGACAAAATACTGCCCTTCAGGCTATCACGAGCTCAAGGCAAGTGTAGCCCAACTGGCAACGAGAGCCCCAATGAATACCATCCTCCCGAAATAAAAGTGATAATGAAATATTTGACTACTTGCCAAATGAAGCTATCATTTAGACTCCAAGGAAATATTTGACCTCTTTCTTGTTGCCCAGATTCCTTATCAACCGGCATAATTAAATATAGATATCCTCCCCAGGGGGATGGCATCTGGCCTCTTTAGGGCAGATACCAGAATATATACAAATAGAAAGACTATATATATATATATATATATATATATATATATATATATATTATATTATATATTATATATATATATATATATATATATTATATATAAAGATAAAAATATATATATATTATAATATATATATATATATATATATATATATATATATATATATATATATATATATATATATATATATATATAATTTACTTACGAGGAAATGTTTTCTAGCGGCCCCTGATGCTTTCCCCACTGGTCGATTATTCAGATTATCTCTATTTACAGAGGTTGAAGGTCTTCCAGCATCCATCACAGACGAAGAGGGGGGATTAACTTCTTCAGGTTTATTGATAGATGAATTTGCTTGAAGGACTGGGGCATCGTTCGAATTTGACGTTGTTTATCCACTTTGAGTCAGAGAAAGTTCTAAATGATATAGATACTTCACAGGGTATAAATTGATCTGTCCTCCTGGAGTTCTGATATGAACAGATCAGACTTTATTATCATCTCCGAACATGAGATCCTTGACTATCCCCATTTGGCAGTCAGGACGCTCCTTTACCTGACTCTTAATCAAGACTACATAATCTTTCTTGATTATATTATCCCATTTCGTCTGGTAGAGGTCTCTGCCAATCTCTCTCAAACTTAGCATGTATTCGTTGCACCATCGGGTACGGAAGTCTTCAAATTTCTCCGGTGAATATTTGAGAGATTTCATAAGCTCTTTCAGAGCAGATGAAGAATCCCAGAACTGATTATCTGATCCAACTCAGGGTAGCGCCATGGCGGTTTTTGATAACGGTTTCAAAAGTCGTTGGGAGTGAGAGGCAAAATATAATTTGCACTTGAAGTGTAGGTCCAAGGAAGCGAATTTATTGCATCAGCAATATCAGACAAAATTGTTGCAAAATCAAAATAATTTAAAGAAGAACGCCCAATTGTCCTGAATAGAAAATCTTGGAACACACTTAATATCAAACGTTCCCACATGCTCCCAGTCCAAGAAATATATAGAGGGATACGTTTGTACACAATTATATTTTTCCTCAGAAACTCACCCCCATATTTCGACACAAGGAAAGCTTCCATAAAATCAGTACACTGACTAAATGAGCGAGCGTTATGGCTGTATGCACAATCTGACACTCAAAAACGATTGACAAATCTCTGGAGTGACTGTATGAATGATTTAGATGACATGTCATCAATGAGGTCCAAATAAATCGCACGAATATTCAAACGAGTGTAGGTTATGACAAACATTTTCTGGGCAGGACTAGAGCCCTTTACTTTTACCCATCAATGCTTTGTGTAGTTAATTCTCACGTGCTTAAACGGTGTGAATAAATTTACTTGAGCCTTTAAAAAATTAGTGAAGCTCGGGTACTTATATGCAAAATTATTAAACTTCTTGCAGATTATACACTCTTGCAAATCATTTTTGATGGATGTACGAGCAGATGTGATCCAGAATCCTTGTAGACGAATATTTGTAAGGGTAGCCGGATGCCCAGATATTTGCACCTTAAATTAGGATCTCTAATGATCAATTTGGTTAAATGATGGCTTTTTGAGAATAAAATAGGATTCATTACATCATATTCATAATAATTACAGCTAAAAATACTTCCCTTGCTCCTGATGAGACTATTTTCATCCAAAAACAAGTCTAAATTTTTTACCCAATCCGGGACTTGGCCAGAAAATGATGAGTTGTTCTTTACCTCTTCTAAAAATTTAAATTCTTTTGCAAAATATTCTTTGCATTGTCCTCAGACAATAAAAACTAGCTTTCACATCATGATTATCTGATACACCTCTGGTCATTGCACTAAATTGAAATAGCAGAGCGACTATTCGATAAACGGTATGTAAATTAGAATATCTTGATATGTCTAGCACTGGAGGTTTTAATCACCTTGAATAATAGCCTATACGCAGGCAATGCTGTTTCTATTTCAGTTGATGGCCAATAAACTTTATTCAAAGCGAGCCATTTAGGTCCACTAATTCAAAAGGACAAGTTCTTTTGAAATTCTTTAAGAGATATTCCTCTTGTCAGAAGGTCCGCAGGATTGTCTTCAGTTCTAACGTACAGGAAGTTTGGACTCAGGGAATATTTTTCTTTAATAGGTGAACCCATTGTATGAATATCTTGTACGCGATTTTGTACGAAAATTTGTTTCGTCTTCATACCTTTACTATGAATCCAATGAAAGATTATAATATGGGAATCTGAAAAAATATTCAGTTCTTTAAATTTAATTCCAGATAGACTACTTAGTACTTGAGGCAGACATTTTAGTGCCAGAAATACTACTGATAAAAGTTCCAAGCAGGGAAGACTTTTCACTTTTGCTAGTGCTACTTTACCCTTTGCCCACAGAATTTTAGGACCTTCAGATTCAGATGAAACATACACAGCAAATCTATAACGACAGAACTTGCATCACAGAATATAATGATTAAATTGGAGTCACTAGCCTCTAATGATAATCTTTTAAAAGAAATCTCTTTTATAGAATTAAGGTCTTTACTCAGCTTCTTCTGTTAATCCTTAATCTCAGGAGTGACTATGTCATCCCACCCCATCTCCACCTCCACGGTTTTCTTCATAAGAAGACGGCCTTTAATGGTAACAGGTAGGTATAAAGAAATTGAATCAAAAATCTTAGATTTTTTTTGACAGAAGCTGTCTTTTTGTAGTGACATCTCCAAAAGAAAAGTCATTTAAGCTCAGTGTCTAGATTGGTGTTGCACAGGTATCCCAACACCCTTTCCTCATCACACTGATGGGGAAACTTTTGCCTTTCTCTTCGAATAATTTCTTGAGTTAAGGACAATTAGTGTTCCATGAACACAAGTTGAAACCTCCTTCACTCATGCGCGAGGTGGTTTTTTGATAAATGTCTTTCAGTTCCTCAACATATGAAGAAGAATAGATAAAATTGTCGACGTAAAGATTATTTTGAAGCAGAGAGGTACAAAGATTAGGTGGGTACTTCTTGGCATGATGCTGAATCCCAGCTTCAAATATGTAGGGACTGACAGCTAAGCCAAAGATTATAGTGGAGTAGCGATAAGTGATTAACTTACCATTTCCCCCCCCCCAAAAAAAACACAAAAAAAACAACCGATTTCGGTCCTCTTCTGGTTTTAGTTGAATTTGAAGGAAGGCCTTAGATATATCAGACAAGACAATGTACTTGTTCGTTCTGAAAGAGATTAATAATTTGAAAAGGGAGGCGATTAAGTCCACCCCTGGATAAGAAGCAAGGTTCAAAGACGGACTATCTTCTATCTTCAAACTACAGTTAAATACAGGCCTGATTTTTGTCGTGATTGGTAGAGCCTGTTTTAAAACTGGTCTTTGAAGAATCCAGATGAATTTGTGGAAATCTTTTGGCTCTACCTCCACAGACTCTTTTATGCCTTCATTTTTATAATCTCTGAATATGTCCCCATACCTCAGGCCCGGACTGGCAAGGTCGGCTGGTCGGCGATTGCCGAGGGCCCCAGTCCAATGGGGCCCCGGAGAGGCCCCCCAAAAATGGATATACTACTTTATAATTAGCTACATCAGAGTAATTTGATTATTTATTTCCTTATAATCTTACGCGTTTACAATCAATTTCAAGCAGTTACCAGTTGGTTTTTGGTTATGGTAGTCTAACTAACTTCTTTTTCGCGACGCTCACTCGCTCAGTCTCGTATTAGGGTTGTAGCTAGTGCAGTGTAACCGTTGTGTCAACATGAAATGTGTGTACAAAAGTGGCGCCACGAAAAGAAAAGAAAAGAAAATAAAAGAAAATCTTTAGTCGCTGAAAAAATTTTCAAACGTTTTAATACTTGGTTAACTAGTTCCACTTCTTAGTCGCAAGTCAGTCTCTTGAGCCTTTGAGGACAATAATGATTCATAAATACTAGTTTTTTACTCCATACACGTCTGGTTAATTTTTTCTAGCATTATTATTATCTTATTATTATTATTGATTATTATTGTATTATTGGATTATTATTATTAATATTATATTATTAATTAATTATGTATTATTATTAATTTATATTATGTATTTATTATTATTAATTAGTTATTATTAATTATTATTTCTGTATAGATAAATTCATTCTTCAATTTAAATTTCCCGAAATGGCCAGTCGGACCTTATATATATATATATATATATATATATACTATATATAATATATATAAGGTTTAATAGTGATACTATATATATATTAGTATATATATATAATTATATATACTATATATATATAATATATATATATATAATATATAGTATAGTAGATATATATTATATATATATATTATATATATATATATATAGTATATTATATATTATATATATATAATATATATATATAGTATATAATATAATCATATATATATAATATTATATACTAGTATATATATATATATATATATATATATATATATAATATATAATATAATATACGGTAGTATATATATATATATCAAATCGACGTACTTACTCTCATCAAAACGCTTTCGCTTTTCGTATGCTTGACGTCCCATTTTACTGTGTTTACTTTAAAAAATTTGTTTAGCAATATATCGTACAATCGCAGCTACAGCGATTACATTTACTTTCAGAAACTGAAGATCGAATTTCACCTCCTTCAATTGAGTCTACTCCTGGCACATCGTCTTGTAGATATGAGAGGAAAGAAACTAGGCCTGCTTGCAATCAGCCACTTTTAGATTGTCCATCAGTAACTTCGGCTTCTCTCGCAGTGATTCATCAAGAACTAATACCAGTTCTGACACAGAAAATGATGATGAAGAAAACCACCATATGACGCCTGATGTTGCTACGCAACAGCTTGCATGTTTCATCTGTCCAAACAAAAATGACCCAATTGGAATTAAAAAAGCTTTTATGAAGAAGTACCCTATTCAAGTTAGTGAAGGAAAAGGAGCTAAATTGCCATTTGACCCTTCAAAACTTTATTACCGACATTTACGCGAATTTTGAAAAATTCACGAGAAATGGTTTATCATATTTTGAAATTCGGCTGCACAGATGTACTGGCTCCAGCTGTATGGCTTTTGGAGGTAAAGATAATAGAGATTCTACATTTATTACCGGACATGACTCTTCTCCTGTTGAAATTCACGAAGACTCTCGTTATCGTCAACTCGCAGCGAAGGTAGCTTTTCAAAGCCAAAAAAGTCATGATATTCACACTCTTCGTGACTATTAACCTAAACCAACAAAGCGAGAAAAGAAGAATTCACAGCCAGAAGTTTGTTTGTTCACGTTTTAATTGTTTATAGTTTTGTTTACTGGAAAACAAGGCCTTGCGTACAGAGGGGATAAAGCAGAATGGGCTTATACCCTTGACTCTACAGATAATCATGGTAATTTTCTCGATCTGGTCATGTTGGTTGCAAATTATTATGTATTTTACAGAAGTCATGTCAGAAAGTTATATTGAAGAACAGCAAACAGCACAGAACTGAAAATAAATGACAAAGAAAGCCTCACTGGAAAGTTATACTAAAAGAACCGACTGGACGAGACTCTTGTTTGACATTTTTGTAAAAAAACCTTTATCACAGCTACCTAAATATTGTGGTTCGATGTTCGTCGATATCATTTTTTGAAGACCTTCATGATAGCATAATATCAGCGTGATGGTAGATAGAACTCAAGATGTAGGTGTTGTGGACCAGTTGGCGATTTGCGTCCGAGGTCTTTCAAGGAAAGATATAAGAAAAGACTTTTAAAAATAACAATAGTCGATGATTCATCTGAATTACTTTGTACGAGCTTAATAAATCAGAATTAGCCAAGTGTGGCATTGCACCATCAAATATTATTAGCTTGTTCATCTTAACGAGCTAACAATATGCAAAGGTTGTTTTGACGGTCCTGCAAGCTCAGTTTCAAAAAAGGAAAATGAAGATCTTATTTTAACTCACTGAATGGGACACATGCTGAACTTGGTAGTAGTTGATTCAAAGTAACGTTGCTCCAATCAGAAAACTTAGTTCGATTGGTGGAAGAATCAGCTGGTTTCTAAGCTCGCTATAAAAGCAAAGGCCGATGCCGGAGTGGGCAATAACGAAAAATACAATTCACAGGTAATACTGAACTCTTTTAAAACAAATAGGAGCCACAAGTTGGTGAGCGAACATAAGCTCTTTTTCAATTATTATCGATGATGGATTTTTAAGAATTGAGAAAAGGTAAAAACGCAGAGAAACTAATTCAAATTTTATTACAGTTTTAAAAAGTAAAATATCAAATAGGATTAAATTCATGGCAAGAAATTTAGTCAGTCAATGGTCCCAAATTTGAAAACCTATTCATGCCTATTGTTTATTAAGCAAATATTACAGGTTCTAAATACCATTTCACAAAATAATTTGGCCACAGGCGCCATATTAGGCAGTAGAGACGTTCGTTTTGACAACAGCAGCAGAAATCAGACTCTGAAACCAGTCATGAAAAGCACGGCAGGCACTAAATTCAAAAACAAAATATAATCCCCTTACAATTAATAGAAAATTAGAAGATAACAGTATTGATGTAAAAGTAGAATTAGATTTCACGGAAAAAAGAACTTCAAAGAAAAAGGTAATACCTGGTGAAAAATCAATAGATCAAGCTCCTGGAATCTCAACTGCTCAAAACTATAAATTGGTCTTTTTCAGTGTTTAAGATTGTGCCAGAACAAGTATCGAAGAAAGATTTAGTCTAAACAAAGAAATTTTAGAAGATTTTTCCTGGTTAGATCCAAAGAAATTTAATGAAATCGTAATGCTTGATAGTTTTCCTACGGAAGTCTTTTGGAATATTTCTAAACTTTGTAAAGTTGAAAGAAGTCAGTTAATGATAGAGCTGAAACAGTTTGCAGATTAGTATGAAAGTTTCACAATGGCTGAATAAACAATAAAGAAACAAAACAATCTAAATAGAGCTGAAGAGAAATCTGTGAATTTGGCGTTGTAGAATCTGAATTTGAAGAAGACGAAAATCCTTATGGTACTGCTCGGACAATAAACAATGTTTTCGTTGTGTTTATCATGCGCCTTTTTTATTGTATTTGAAACTCTCACAATCTGGATTGTTTACCAAACCTATATGTAGCTTACAAGTTTGTAACCATACCTATACCTTGTACACAAGTCAACTGTGAAAGGGTATTTTCTAAAACTTAAATAGTTAAGAATCGACTTTGATCTACTTTAAGCCATGACCTTATGTCTAATCCTCTTTTCATGAATGTAGAAAGAGACTTGTTTTAAAACTTGGATAAAGATGTTATTATAGATGAAGTAGCCAGGAACAGTGAAGAACTGGCCAAAAAGCTGTTAGGTTAGTAAACAATCTTTCACTATCAACATAACTTCTTGTATTGCTGTGTCTGTACTGCTGTACAAGGTATTGTACGAGCAAATTTTTTCCTTCTTGTTATAAATATATTCTTATGCAATTGTAAACAATTAAATCACAATTAAAGAGCACATAGTTTTTCTTTTCAATATGCTTGGTTTTTTTATTACCGATGTGACTTGTGTCCCTTTTTAATATTTACTGAGGTATTACAGCTGGATTTAGACTATTATGGCTTTAACAGTGTGATTTGGTTGCCTAAAACTAAAAATAGTAATAGACCACTCGTAATTGATTAGCAATATTTTTCGTAGCAGGGAACTAGTTTAGGTACGGTATATAAAAATTATATAAATATTTATTGTGAAAGTAAACTACATCAAAAATAGCTTACTTTTTTCCTCAACTATTTCCCCAAGTGACAAAATATGTAAATGTGCTTTTTAAGCATGTAAGAATAATTTTCAAACATTATATATTCCAATAATCTATTCCCTCTAAATTCCCCGGTAAGGGGCCCCTTTTCAATCTTTAGCCGAAGGCCCCCAAAGGAGCCAGTCCGGGCCTGCGCCATACCTTTCTACTAATCCTCGAGTAGTAGGTGTCTTCTTGACTCTTTGCATTGTTACAAGAGCAATGTGGTGTTTAAGCGGGACCTGTTCCAGAATATTCTGAAACCACGGAAGTTCTACGTGGTATTTTCCGTAACTAAATTCAATCCCCTCATGAAACTTTTAAATAAAAAGTTCATCTATAGAACCTTGGTTTCGCTCTTCATTAATGACTAGAGACTAATTTGTATAGGCTCTCCAGGCCCAAAACGTAAATCTGACTCAGTGTGAATGTGTATGAGCGAGTCAAAATAAGATGGAGTAGGTTCTATCACTAAGTTAATTATGTACGCAGGAGGAAAAAAGAGGTAAATGAACAGTTTGGAAGGAGGATGAATAGGAGGCAATAGGAAGCTTTTCTGGAAGGAAGCGCGAAAAGTTAAGAATGAGAATAAGGGGAATCTGCATGGAATAATGAATAGGATGGTGCTTCCGTAACTGATGAAATGGATGTGAGGGGATTGTGGAGGGAATACTTCGAAAATTTGCATAACATTGGCAGGAATGAAAAGGTGATAATGAATGTGTGTGAGTTTGATGGTGGTGCAAGATGGAATATGTATTTTGGGGATGAGGTCATTAATAAGGAGGAGGTAATGGGTAGAGTGAGAAAGTTGAAGAATGGTAAATCTGTAGGTATAGATGAAATTACTGGTGAAATGATCAAGAACGGAGGTAAGATGGTGATTGATTGGATTTGGAAGTTGTGTAATAAAGCGTTTATGGAGGGTTTAGTTCCGAGGGATTGGAGGAGAGCAGTAATAGTACCCTTATAATATAAAGGGGATAAGGGGAACTGTAGGAATTATAGGGGAATTAGTTTACTGAGTGTTGTAGGGAAGATATATGCTGGTATCTTAGTCGAAAGAGTGCGTCGAGTGACTGAAGGACTGATTGGTGAAGAACAAGGTGCGTTTAGGAGTGGTAGAGGGTGTGTGGATCAAATCTTGACATTGAAACAAATGACTGAGAAAATGAGGGAGAAACAGAATTAACTGTATATAGGATTTATGGATGTGCAACTTGCGTATGATAGGATTAATAGGGAGGCTCTATGGCAGGTGTTAGTGATATATGGTGTTGGTGGTAAGCTTCTGAATGGAATCAAAAGTATGTATGACGATAGTGAAGCGTGTGTAAGAATAAATAGAGTCGAAAGTGATTGGTTTAATATTAAAAGCGGAGTGAGGCAGGGATGTGTTATGTCTCCTTGGTATTCAATTTGTATATTGATGGGGTTATGAAAGAATAAGAGGTGGAGTGTGATAGGGGATTGTGCTAAAGTGATGGAGAATGGAAGAGAGTGAAGGGTTCTCTACCTATTATATGCGGATGATTTGGTTTTGTGTGGTGAATCTGAAGAGAGTTTGAGAGGATTGTTTAGAGAGATTTGGCAGGGTGTGTAAAAGGAGGGGTTTGAAAGTAAAGGTACATAAGAGTAAGGTTATGGTTGTGGCTTGTGAGTGAGAACAGTCCTCGGTTTGAAGATTTGTTAGATGGTGAGCAGCTGGAACAAGTGTCTAAGTTTAAATATTTAGGATATATTGAATGATAAGTGAACGGATGATGCAGATTGTGGTAGGAAAGTTGTGAATGGCAGGAAGGTGGCTGGTGCAATTAAATTCTTGGTGGATGTAAAAGGACTAAGTCTTGAGTGCGTTTAGGTCTTGCATGATGGCATGTTGTACCTGTGTGTTATAGGAATATCAAAACATCGATTGATTTTTTTAAAATATTGATTGCTTTTTAAGAATCTGTTAACTCAACTAAATCTTTTTGATTTATTTTATACATGACATTATATCGGGGAGGAACAAAATATGGGTGAGAAAAAGAGAGCTTTACATCAGGTTATCGAGGGAGGGGAATAAAGTTTTCTTTCCCAGCCTTTAAAAAATTATTTTTGAAAAAAATATCGATATATCGCATAAGAAAATATCGCCAAAATCATCGAAATCGCGACATTTTTTTGGCTATCTCTAAAGCCGTTTTCGATTTTGCATTTGTGCTTACGCTCGATAAGAAATGCTAATCCAGTTTTAGCACGAATTTCGGGCATAATCGAACGTTTGTTTACAAACATTTTTAATCAGCGGTTTTGATGGAGCACGTGGTTGTTTTTAAATAAAACAAGTAAATAAAAAAAAATAGCAAATGGTTTTTATTACAAATAATTGATCAACTATTGTGATGGAGTTTATCGATTTGGAAGAAATTAGATTTAAAGCTAATTTCATGAATGAAACATTCATCAAACCAAACGACCTACAACTCCGCCGCCATCTTGTTTGTTTTCATTTGCTCATAAGCATTTTCCTTAAATTTGGTAAGCACGGGAAAGAGCAACCTTACAGAATTTAGGAAATTCCTTACGCTTGGTGAGCATTTTCTTAAATTTGTGCTAAATTTGACAAAATGTAACGCAACTTAAGCATTTTCCTAAATTTCGTAAGCAAAAGTGAAAAACGGCTTAATTCTTATTTCTTACACAAATGGAAAGAAGCCTAAAACCGTTTTCGTTTTGGCAAAATTCTTGCGAAAAATATGAATATTCTTGCGAAAAATAAGAACGTTCTCAAGTTTGCGTTCGTTTTGTCAAATTTTCCGAAAAATTGGTCAATATTCTCACCAAACGTAGAATTTTGACAAATTCCGTAAGATTGCTAGCTGCGTTTCCCGAAGCCCGAGTGCAGCCCGTGTGCAAAATCGACTCGGAAACGCTTCGAATTGAAAAAATTACATTAACCCATCAGAGAACGGAAATTTGAGGTACCTGGAAAACGGCCGAGCGCGCGCCGTCGGATCAGCTGACAATTGTAAACAATACTCTTATACTTATATGTATCTATTTTATGAAATGATACGACATATTTAGTATCCTTAATATAAAAGTTAACTAAAATATTAAAAAACTTTTGCAAGCCATTTCCGACACATGTTTTGTAAAGAAATTTGTTTGTAAACAAAGTATCCTTCCGCAGCCCGCTCCGTTTATTAATATCCCGAAATTCGAGAATTTAACAATGGGCACCTGACTGTGACGTTTACGTGTCGTGACAGTGCGCCAAACGGGGCTCGGGAAACGATGCATATGCGCCTGTGCCCGCCCGGGCTGCAGTCAGGGCTTTTTCCGGGGAAACGCAGCTGCTATTTCCCTATCGAATAATGTAAACAAAGGAAATGATGGCAAAAAGCAGTCATGAAATTTTTTTTCTTTTATTTTTTTTTTTACAATGGAATCAATTTTTTTTTTTATTAATGACTTTAAGAGTAATGAGATTGTGTCAAATATTTGTGTGGTAATCACAATTTTAATTCTTGAAAATTTGATTACCATGAAAATTGTGCAATTGATATTACGGTTTTCGCTGACATGGCTGAACTTTTCATTTCATAAATTATTCATCCACAATTGAGAGATATTATTCTATAGAAGTGCACTCATATTTTGATATGAGAGTAAAAATGATCCATGTTACCACAATGTGATATGCGATGTAACTCCAGCTATTATTTTTTTTTTGGGAATCTAATTATAATTTCTGTATTACCGTCTAATAACAGACTTTTCAAGTTCATAAAGAATAACAACTATAACACTAGGTTAGACCTAAACTTAAAAATCCCATATATATATATATATATATATATTAGTGATGCACCGATACCATGGTATCGGTATCGGTATCGGTGGTATCGGTCGATTTTTGAGGTATCGGTATCGGTATCAGAAATTTTGAGAGGAGTAGTATCGGTATCGGTAAAATTTTGCCGATACCCTTAACCGATACCACACATTTTGGTGTCCTTTAAATTGGAATTTTCGATATATGATATATATATATATATATATATATATATATATATATTTATATATATATATATATATATATAATTCTATATATATATATATATATATATATATTATATATAATATCATTATTATGTCCAGCATTGCTGCAGAGTGGTGTTGGTTGTTGAAAGGTTTGAGTTTTTTTTATTAACACTATTCACGAAAAGCAAGCTTTGATAGAAGGGGGTTTTTTTCAGCCCCTTGCTAACAGACGAAGAGAATTTAAAAAATTTTCTTCAATGACTCCATGACTGAGAAACGAGCTTTAACCGTTCTAGAATTAAAGTTTCGAATTTCTTCTTCTTTTCTAATTTTGGTATATAAAAGATATATTAAAAATAAATTATTAATTTTTTTTACTTTAAATTTTAAAAAAAATAAATTTAATTAATTAATTATTAATAATTTATATATATATTATATATATATATATATATATATATAATATACTTATATATATATCACGAATTTAGCGGAAATTTCCCTATCTATCTGACCTACTGTATGTTAATATAAGGGTTTTCGTTTTGGCATTTGTGCTTACGAAAAACGTAAGAAATGCTCGAATTTGCGTTCGTTTTTGTTAAACTTAGCGCATAATCGTACAGAAATGCTTATCACACGTAAAGAATTTCCGTAATTCTATAAAGTTGCTATTTCCAGTGATTGCTGAATTTACGCACGTTCTTACTAAAATGTGCAAATCAAAAAAATGACGGCGTGGTAGGCCTGCAAGCAGTCATTTTTTTGAAGTGAGAATATTTCATGCAATAAAATTAGCTTTAAAAATATAATTTCTTCCAAATCGATGAACTCCTTCACAATGTTTTGATCAATTTTTTTGCAATATAAACCATTTTTTATTATTTCTAATTATCCGAAATCGAGGGCTGAAAGCCAGCATCTACTTCCAATTGCTTGGAAAACAAAAGTAACCTCAATAAGAAATAGTGGTTCGTTTTTGCACGAAATCTCAGGCAATTTAGTTAGGCATCAAGGAGTGCCAAAGAAATCCTATGGATGTTAAGTGTAGGTTTAAGTGTTTTTATAAATCTTAACTGTAGAAGCATTTTAAAAATGGGAATTTTTGAAGAGGATGGGTATTGAGGTCATAGTTGATTCTCTGACAGCTAATTCTCTGTTGAGAGATGGGAGATTAGTTTTCGAAAGGAAAATGCCATGTGTTTAAGGCTCGCATCTTAAGTATTGAAAGTGTGGAACAAGAGAGTCGACGATACAATCCACACATTGGGATTTGTAAAATATTTGGTGGTCGCTGTAGCAGTAAGCAAGGGCAGTAGCATTATCTCGAATCTTAAACAAATTTTTATTCAGTTGTTGTTAATAAAAATATTAATAAGAAAAATAACATTGTGGAGAGTTTTTGTTTAAAATGTTTTAATCTGAAGGGAAGAACATTGCAAAGGGGTCCAATGCAGGGAAGCCGAGCATAAAACAGGAAGTTTAGGAACATCATATGCTAATAGTTTTAGGGCGATAATGTTATCGAGAAACAAGTAAACAAGTTAAATCAAAAATGTTAGAGGTAAGGATAAAGCTAGAAAATTTACGGAGAAAGGTGATTTCTTCTTGGAAAAATTCCAATCAGAACAAATAACAAAGGCGTATGTATGCGGGACCTTAGACCGGCAATTTTATGATTAAAGGAGCATAGAAAATAAAAGAAATTTAGGTCCCAAAGTACTGTATTAGTGGTGATTGCGATAAATAAAATTAGCAGCCCAGAAATACTTTACTTGGGACTAATTTCTTTACTTTAGTTATTTCTCCTTTAATCGTAATTGTAAATAATACGAAGCGTTTACGTTAGAATGAATTTTAGTATTTTTCTTTGCTTTTAATTTAGATCGTTTTCGTTTGTCATTTGTGCTTTACACGATAAAAAATGCTCACCAGTTTTTAGCACGATTCCCTGTTTAAACGATTTTCGAATTCCTGCTAGGCCTTATTTGTTTTAAACAATGGAAATCAGCTTTTGTGATGCGAGTATGTGCGTTTTGGAAATAAGCAGGAAATAAAAAATAAAAATGGTTTTATATAAAAGAATAAATTTGATCAACTATTTGTGATGGGAGTTTATTCCATTTGGAAAAATTAGATTTAAAACTAATTATATTGAATGGAAATTCATAAATTCAGACGTGGCTACCACGCCCCCCGCCCCCCCATCCCCCCCTTTTTTTTTTGTTTGTTTACATTTTTCGTAGAACGTGCTTAAATTCGGCCAGCCACGGGAAATAGCACCCTTACAGAATTGAGGAAAATTCCTTACGTCTGGAAGGTATTTCTTACAATATTTCGGTAAGTTTGACAAAAACGAACGGAAACTCGAGCATTTCTTACGTTTCGTAAGCCCAGAATATAAAAAAGAAAAAAAAACGGCTTTAATATATATATATATATATATATATATATATATATATATATATATATATATATATATATAATTATAATATTATATATAATATATATATATATATATATATATATATATATTAGTGATGCATCAAATGTCACTTTTTTTCGCATCCGGGATGCGAATGTTTAATTTTAACATCCGCGGATGCGGGATATATATATATATATAATATACTATATATATATTATATTATATTATATATATATGTATTATATATATATATATATATATTATATATATATAAATGCCTAATATATTTCGAGTTTTAGCCAAAAATATCATCGATATATTTTCGATACTATCGAAAAAATTATCAATATCGATATATATATCGGTCCTCTTGCGGCATCCCTTTTAGAAAACTGTCATTAATAGAAGATCCTCCTTATTGAAAAATTCTAATTAACCTTCATCACAACTGAGAAACATCAATTTTTAACACTGATACTCCTCCCCAAAATTCACCCTCTCTATAAAAAATATATTAGCCAGCATGCTAAAATACTCTCCTCACTTTGGGAACCACTTAGTTGGAGGACAGGCCAAGTAATTTCCTTGCAAGTTTACTTAATCGGCAAAAACATTTTTGCTTAACTTTCCACCAACTGTATCATTTGTATCTGGTTTCTTGGTGATATTTTTTCAATCATTTGCACTACATGCTTTTGGTAATGCGTGTGGTTTCTTCATCACTACTGGATGTAGAAATTCTTCCAGTGAATTTGTTATTGATTTACATGTAGATGTTCGTTCTGTAGATTTCGTTAATTTTCCTTTTAATGGGTGGCGACTTAATAGAAATTCGGATTGAAGTTTTTCAAACTGCAACACAAGGTGACGATTAAACTTGTTTTCTAATTTTGTGTTACAAAAAAAAAAACTTTCCTTTTATAACAGGGATCTAATAAGTTGCAATAGTGATGAATCATTAAATTTCCACAGAATTAAGGGTAATTTTGCTCTATTTTATGAACATCTTTCATTCTTTTTAAAACCGCATCATTTTCATTTGAAGATGGTTCAAAATCTTCCTTAGCGTTAGATTAATGGTATTCCATCGGAGACAGAAGCCTGTAGAGGCGCTGATTTTTTTATCATTCCATAATCTCATGTGACTCTGTTGTGCTCAAATTATTATTAATTCAATGATGTGAGATCCATGAGACATCATTACACGTCGAATCGAGTCCCATGTCTCTCTTTTAATTTGCGTTGAGATTCATCTTAAAGTATTTTTATTATAAAATTCTTTATCAAATCTCGTCAATAAATATTCTGCGCAACATCCGCAGGGAAAAGCGGCGATGCGAGGCGATCTTTAATATGTGGGCGGATCTCTACGGATGCGGAATTGTGGATGTTTCCCGCATCATTTATATTTATATATATATTATACTATATATATTATATAATATATTATATATATATATAGTATATATATATATATATATATATTATATATATGTATATATAATATTATATATAATAATATATTATATATATATATATTTAGGCTATATAGGGATAAAAGTATCGGTATCGGTTATCAGGTATCTGCAAAAATTTTGGTATCGGTATCGGTTCGGCAATGAAAAAATTGCGAGTACTTGTATCGGTATCTGTATCGGACTAAAATTTTGGTATCAGTGCAACACTAAATAATATATACTATATTATATATATATATATAATTATATATATATATATATATATATAATATATATACTATATATATATAATATTATATTATTATATATATATATATATATATGGTAATACTGTAGACAGCGACCCACACATTTGAGAAAAAAATTTTCTAAGTCAAAAAAAAAATTTTAAAGTTCAGAAAAGTTAAGTTAAATATATTTTTTTAAGAAATTGTTTAGTGGCAAGCTTCTGGCATAATTCCGAAGCTTGCTACTAAAGAATTTTCTTAAAACTTAACTTAAACTTTTCTGAACTTAAGAAAATTTTTAAACTTAGAAAATTTTTCGTCTCAAAAATGTGTGGGTCGCTGTCTAACTTTTACCTATATATTTATATATAATATATATATATATATTAATATTATATATATATATATATATATATAATATATATATATATATATATTATATATATATATATATATATATATATATATATATATATAATAGCGTCGGGCGGGGTGACCAGGCCCGCCTCTTTAGGAGGGTGATTCGGTCCACTCTAAATAAAATAAAAATAAAAAAAAAAAAAAAAAAATTTGCTCATTTTATATGAAAATGTGGATGCTACTACAAGTTTTAATTAGATCATATTTAATTCTAGAAAGTTTTTTATATTTTTAAACAATGTTAGAAATTTGAAGTAACAAAATTTTCCTCAAATGGAAACTTCACTTTTGAAAATGTGATTTTTTTTAACTCGTATATAAATGAAAAATTGTGGATCGATTTTAATTATTTTTTCAGTGAATACACTCGAGTAATGTTAGCTTTTAAACTGGCAAAGTAAATTTTTGAAACCCAAGCAGTATTAGTGGCAAAAAAAACGGGCCTAACTTGGTCCGATTCCCCGCGTAAAAATTGATGAAGGGGTGGCTCGGACCACCATTGGTTTTTTCGTATTTTACGTATTATTATGACATTTTTATTACGTATAATAATTAAATGTAAATAAAAAGTTACTTATAAGTGAAAATTTTTTAAAAAATGAAATTTTAATAAAAAAAAACGAGTTCAAAAAAAGTGTCAAAATTTTTGGCGGAGAGGGGTGAATCGGACCACCTTATTTATATTCGTAATTTTATTTATCATTATTGGACATTTTTATTACTTATACGAAATTTTAATAATGTAAATAAGTATTAATTAAGTAAATTAAAAAATATAAAATTAAAAAAAAAAAAAAAAAGAAAATTTATACGTAAAAGACGAATTTAAACAGATGGTCCGAGTCTCCCCTCAGTGGTCCGCCTCACCCCTCCACGGTCGGGCTGACTCGGCGTTATTTCAAGACTTTAATAAAACTTTTATTATTAGAATTACATTATATTTTTTTTATTTGTGTTTATGCCCGACTATAGGGCCGTGTATTGTACAAAAAAAAAAATTTCGAAAAGTGCATTAGGGGAGAGTCCGGGAGACAAGTTATACCTAAAGTGGTCCACGTCACCCCGCCCGACGTATATAGTATATATTTCTATATAGCTATATATATAATTATATATATATTATATATAACTAATATATAATATATATTTTATATATTATATATATATATATAATATATATATATATTATTATATATATATATATTATATATATTTGGCTGCAGTGGGTATGTGAAGGGGAGCTTTTTGGCTCCCTTAAGAACAAGGAGTCCCTCTCAGTCTGGGTTCGAGTCATAGCTCGCCATGTGTAACGGACACAAAAAAATTTTGTCGTTAGTAGATTTTCTGCAATATTTAAACGTATTGCAGTTTTTACCGGCATAGTGTATTAGTACAATTCTCAATACAACATCCATAACGCATAGCAACACGATAAACACTAGAAACAGTCTATTCCATAACAAGATTACTCTTCTCATGCTTCTCGCATTAGAAAAGCGCATACCTAGGATGCGACCCACCGCCTTACAGTGGTAAAAGCATTCCACTACGTTCTGCGCTGAAGCAGTGCTTGCTTCGGGCCTAAATATTCCTGCACCTTCCACTTGGTCAGAAACTATACAAATACTTTCCCTGACCAATTACCTCAGGATTAAGAGGCTATGTGGTTAATAATAAATTATATATATATATATATATATATATATATATATATATATATATATATATATATATATATATATATATATATATATATATATATATATATATATATATACTGAAAAATTACCTTAAGAGTAAGGAAGAAAGGGTAATAATCTCTCCATTTTTTTATTAGTCTTCAAAAAATTAAAATATTCTGAAACATCATTATTATTTTTCCTTTTTATAATATTCTCCAAATCCTTGAAGTTCATTATAAGTATTTCTACTTCTGCACAACAGCTGATTCCAAATATTTGTAAACAAGTTTATTAATAAGAATTCACAGTGGATTTATCATGAAACCGTTCTTAAAATGCGTAAGATTTTATTCTATCTAATAGAAGACAAAATGCCAAAACGAAAATGGCTTAATTATTATGATTTTTGTAGTGTTAATTTTTATTTTTTTATTGAAAATATAAACTTAAATGTACAATTATCAATAAATAGAATGTCACATAGTTTTTTATACCATTTTTATACATTAAATATTTATAGTTTTAAGACTATTTACGTGATTCTTACTGGAAAGAACTCTACAACTTTTTTAATTTTTTGCAAGGAATTTCCTGTTCTGCGCTATATTAGGCCAGCTCTAATCCTTTTTTGAGTAGGCCCCTAATTTGTGCTCCTAATCTATAACATAAGAAATGTCAGTGATGTCGGTGAAGAGTATCTTTAATCCCTTCTCTGATGATTGTCAACCCCATTGATAGAGGTTCTCTTCATCAAAAGGAAGAAGTCGGAAAAGGAAAATTTGTCCTCTTCCTATTATTGACTCCTCAGATGGTGAACATATTGACTCTTTGGGTTATAGTTGAGTTCAAGAGATTCTAAAAAAATCTTTTTTTTTTTTAAAAAATCAATTAATGTTTTGATATTCCTAGAAGCAACTCTGCCAAATCTTTTTCATAAAAAATTGCCAAATATATAATATTTTAATAAGCAACATTATTTGTGGTTTTGATATATCATTTCTTGGTATTATAGCAGTTTCAAATCACCTTTCAAATCACCGAAAATTTTTTTACATTCAAAAAAGTTAGTTAAGTTAAGTTTTTTAAAGAAAATTGTTTAGTGGTAAGCTTCTGGCATAATTCCAGAAGCTTGTTTCTAAAGAATTTTCCTAAAAAACTTATCTTAACTTAACTTTTCTGAACTTAGAAATTTTTTTGAACTTAGAAAATTTTCTGTGATTCGAAAGGTGATTTAAAAGTGCAATTTTCCCCATTTCTTTTTACATTCAAAAAATAAGTAAGGTTATGATAAGTTTGGTTAAGTAGACACAGATTTACTATGTATAGGCCTAATTAACAAAACTTATAACCTAAACTTAATTTCTACAACATCAAAAAAAAAAAAAATTGGGGTAGGTTGATTAAAGTTATATATGAGAGAGGTTTGGCACCACTGTTTTAGTACTTTTACATAGGGACGAAAGATATATAAAAAAAATGATTATTGGAAAAAAAAAATTGATATTTCATCAGAATTACCCACATTGGATTTTTGACTCTCTTATTACGTAAATCTGCTTGTATGATTTCCAAATTTTTCAGTACATACAATATCACACATTCTATAGGCAAGGCACTAATTGTAATTAGTTCAGGCATATTTAAAATCATCTCCATCATTTCTTCTCATTATGGCCAATAGTAATTTTGATAATTGTGGAATTCCATCGAGTCCAATTAATATAAATAGCTACTGTATTGAAACTATAAAAAATCTACAAAAAATGGTATTCAAACAAAAGATTTGAAGTTTTTTTTTTTTATTGATTTCTGTACATTGTATGGTTCAGTTTGGCAGGAATAGTGAAAAAAATGAATAAAATTATGTACGTACGTATAATGCTAGGCTTCACTTTGATCATTTTTTAATTAAGAAATTGTTTCCAATATTTTTGTTCTTATTATCCCAAAACATTGTTAACAATTTTTTTGATAATCAATAATTTTTTTTATACAATAAATTTAAAGAATTATAATAATGCATGATATATTTACCACTATATAAATATATATAGTTAGTTATTTTACCACGACAATCGGGGAAAGCGTTACTATGTTTATGTTTTACCCACCAGATGGGCCCATTACAAAGGAAAGATAACTATGAACAAGTACTTGTCCCACGTAATAAGGGTCGATACTAACCCCAGCCTCAGTCTGGACCAAGTCAAGATATTCCAGCCCATCAGTGGGCATGGGCTAGGCTAGGACTCACAACCTACTGTTTACTATGCGTGTGGCGAATAGAAGACATGTTATGGTGTCTGTAATGATGTATTAAAGGTGTGTTACGTAGTATGTGTTTGGCTATGGATGAGTGAGGTGAGGTATTTGAAGAATTAGTGTAATTAATTACACTATTAGCCATAAACTGTTTAATGAATTACAGAAAATCTCCTACAAACAGCAATTTTTCGTGTCCGTCCTGGTGACTAGTCGAAAGTACAAATCCCGTTTGACGAGGACTCGAATCACGACCCTAAGCGTGCAAACGCAAAACACTCAACCCACTGCCCGCCACCGAGACATATATATATATATATATAATATAATAATAATTATATATATATAATATAAATATAATATATAATATATATAAAAAATATAATATATACTTAATATATATAAACCCATAAAATGGGGAAAACGAACGTCAAAAAAACGGCGTTTTTGTTTTTAATGGAACATAAATAAATAAAAATTTTTAAAGTACATACTAATATTTAATAGTTTTCTCACATTTGGAGTTTACTTAATGTTGAAGAATAATAAAATATAAAAATGTTAGAAATATAATTTTTATAAAATTGTTTTTTGAAAAAATGTCACATTTTCAGACTTTTAAATCAGGAAAAACGCTGAGCCGTACATAAACAATTGAACATTAAATATTATTACTGTAAGATGGGGCAATTCGGTCCATGTAGGGCAATTCGGTCCAGTGGGTCAGCAAAGCTGAGAAGATGTAAAATATATATAAAAGAATTGTAAAATAATGTTTTTATGTCTTAGGGTATAAAATTTTTTCATGAAACCTTTAATTTTAAGTTCATTAATTTGTGTTTGTTTTTCCTCTTTGTGAGACACTATAAAATCGAGGTAAATTTTAGGCTTATTGCTAAGAATCATACAGGTCAAAATAATTGTACTACATTATTGGTACCGAAGATATAGACTTAAATAAAGATCAGAAACCTTAATGCAATCGCTGTAGTTATTCAGGCAAGTGTTAAATATGTTTTATTATAAAAATTGTAACATGGGGCAATTCGGTCCAGGTTTAAAAAATTTGCGTGGGGCAATTCGGTCCACAATGAATCTCATTAAATTAAAATTTTTATTAATACTTGGTTTTAACAAAAAAAAGTCCGAAATATAATGTTTAAAATAATTGTTACACTTTTTTACAGCAAGATAGGTAGGTAAAGTTTTTCACATAGGCCTAATTAATTTGTACAATTTTCTTCAGCAAGATGGTTCACACTTACGCAAAAGTAACACAGCAGGATACAAAGAGATACTCTGATGATGATGTTGCCAGACCCTTAAGCAGATTTCATTCTTCATTGGTTCTTACGAAAACGTAATATGCCTAAAACACGGCTCGAGTTTGCACTTCGTTTTTGTCAAAGCGTTTGCATTTGTTTTTGTCAAGCAGCAAAATCATAAAAAAAACGCTCACCCAAACGTAAAGAATTTCCTTAAATCGTGTGTAAATATAAAATAAAAAAGAAATTGACAACCTACAGATACTTAATAACATTACAGTTTCGTTTTGTTCAACAAGCGCAAAAAATCGTTAAAAAAACGCCTCACCAACGTAAAGAATTTCCTTAATTCAGTGATAAATATAGAATACAAAAGAATTAAGCAAATTCCTTACGTTAGGTGAGCATTTACGATTTTGCGTTTGACAAAACGAACGCAAACGCGAACATTTTATTAGTTTTCAAAACCAATTTCAACCTAATAATATTTAATTACCATTATGTTTTAAAAAAGAGACCTAAACACGCGTTTGAGCTTGCGTAAATTCACTTTATTGTGAAATTCAAACAGCGTTTAGCGTTCATTTTTGTCAAAACAGGCGCAAAATCTTAAAAAAACGCTCACTAAACGTAAAGAATTTCCTTACATTTGTATAATACAGATAAAAGAATAGCAACCTTACACAATTAAGGAAAATTCCTTAAGTTAGGCGAGCCTTTTTTTATGATTTTGCAATTTTAAGTTGACAAAAACGAACGCAAAACTCGAACATTTTATTACATTTTCAAACCCAATTTCTTTAAATAATTTTGTAATACCATTATGTTTAAAAATGAAAACTGATTATCATACATTATTAAATAAAACACCTAAAACCAGACATTAACATGAATATGAAAATTGAAGTGGACCGAGTTGCCCCGCCCCCCAAAACGCTGGGAATATCGGTCCATGTACTTATCGGCTAGTCTAACATTACAAATCCTATATCCCTAATATACAAGAAACTACAAGTTATAAATTTTACTCCAAAGAGATAACATTAACATATAAAAAAAAAAAAATTTCTCGAAAAAAAAAATAATAGTTCCATTAATACCCTTTAGCATTTTGAGTAACCCTGATTTTGGACCGAATTGCCCAGTCTTACGGTATATTTTGTTTTAAAACTAATTGTATTATAATTGTAAATGCTAAGTAGATTTAATGAACTGTTTATAGTTATGAATTTCGATTAGAAAAAAACAAACTCTAAGTATATATTTTATTACATTTTTCCAAATTCTGAATTTTATCCAAAATAATATGAATTTATTTTCATTGTTTTATGGTATTTAAATTAAATAGGAATAAAAAAAAAAAAGATTTATGATAATAAACTAATAATTCTAATAATAATTTAATAATATTTACCACTTTTTAAAACACAAATACGCAACTTTATATTGATGAGTAGGGCCTATGTATTCACATTATACAACGTAACTTGTTGACAAAAAAAATTTTACATATTATAATTATTAATAATGACAATCATAATAATAATAATAATTAAATGATTAATAATATTAATAATATCTTAACTTATATAATAAAAATTCTACTTATATCAGGGCTGCGGAGTCGCTAAACAATAAATTTCTTTGCTTCAGACTCCTTAATTAAATTTGGCTACTAATCGACTCTGGAACTCCACTTAAGACAAAATTTTTGACTCTGGTCCACTTTACACAGAATTTTCGACATCCACAACTCCGACATCCATTTTGCACAGAATTTTTCGACTCCAACTCCGGCTCCGACTCAGAACTCACTGCACAGAATTTTCCCAACTCCGACCACGTGGAAAATTGAACATTAACCTCACCACGACTCCGCCCATGCTTTCTAATTCCAGTATGTAAGCCACATTACGTAAAAAAAATGATATACAGTATCCTAAATTTCCACCATATTCTTTATATCCTGCTACACTAGATAGAGAAAAGATAGGCTATAGAAAACATTACAACAAATGTCTTATAGTCTACCCTACATAAAAATTAGAGTAAAATATTATTGAAAACTAAAAAAAACATGACATTTTTTACCTACAAGTTATACTTGACCAAGGTTTAATACCAGACTCACCGGACGTGTTTACCCCTGAAATTGAAAAAACTTAATAACTTTTAAAAATAAAGCTTAATATTTTAAACTTTTTTACATGCGAAAAATGTTAAAATAGAAGAAAATGTGGTATTAATATACTACAGTATATATAATATATATTTAATATATATATATATATATATATCATATATATATATATATATATATATATATATAGTATATATATATATACTATATATATATATATATATAAATATATATATAACTATATATATATAATAATATAATAATAATATATAATAATCAATCCATTGGACAACTGCCCGGGGAGCTGCCCACCTACCCACCGGGCTTGGCTTTTATACAAATTAACCTGATAGAGCAAAAATGAAAGAAGGGTGTTCTATAAAAAAATATAAATGTAGATTGATATAATATTAAGAAGTGAGAATAGAATTATTACATATATTTACACAGTAATTACAGTATATGAAAAGAAATGTTGGGTTTTTAAAAATTATATTAACTAGCGTCGGGCGGGGTGACTCGGGAACCACCTTAGGCATAACTTGGTCTTCCCCGACTCTTCCCCTAATGCACTTTTTGGAAATTTTTTTGTAAATCACGGCCCTAGTCGGTCATGGAAGCACACCCAAAAATAAATAATGTAATTTCTAATTTAAAAAAGTTTTATTAAAGTTGGAATAACACTGAGTCAGGCCGGCCGGGGAGGGGGTGAACCGGACCACCATTGAGGGTGACTCGGACCATCTGTTTAAATTCGTCTTTTTGATGTAATAAATTCAATTTTATATTTTTAATTTTACTTAATAGTAATAATTATTTATCATATAAAATTCGGCTATAAGTAATAAAAATGTCCAATAATTGATAAAAAATACGAATAAAAATAAGGTGTCCCGATTCACCCCTCTCCGCCAAAATTCATTTTTACACTTTTTTTTTTTAAAGATCGTTTTTTTTATTAAAATTTCACTTTTTTAAAAAATTTAAACTTAATATAAGTAACTTTTTATCATTTTAAAATTATTATACGTAATAAAAATGTCAAATAATAATACGCTAAAATACGGAAAAAAACATGGTGCGTCCGGAGTCACCCCATCCATCAATTCTTACGGTGGGTTGAATCGGACCCAAGTAGGCCCGAGTAATTTTGCCACAAATACTGTTTGGATCAAAAATTTACTTTGCCAGTTTAACATACTTACTGGAGTGTATCCACTGAAAAAATAATTAAAAATCGATCCATAATTTTTCATTTTTATAAAACAAAGTTAAAAAAACTTCACATTTTCAAAAAGTACAGTCTATTGAAGAACATTTTGTACCCTAATTTCTACATTTTTTTAAAATATAAAAACTTTCTAGAATTAAATATGATTCTAAATAAAAATTGTAGTACTACCGCGTGGCTATTAAATTGAGCGAAAAAATTTTTTTTTTTATTTTTATTATTTTTTATTTTATTTTAGAGTGGACCGAATCACCCTCCTAAGAGGCGGGCCTGGTCACCCCCGCCCGACGCTATATCAATATCTAAAACTTAGTCAATTAAAATGTTTAGTATATCTCAAAATTTCGGTACATTAGTTTTATTTGAAAGAAAAACTTAAATTATTAGTACAATACCATGTTTCTGCAATAATGTGAAACTGAAGAATGAAGATTATGAGAATTTTATTCAAAAAAGAAAGAATAAAAAAAAAACAATAAACTATCAAAAAATAATATAATATAATATATCAATTAATTAATTTAATTTAATCAATTTAACGACACATGAGCCTTTAGAAAAAAACTATTTTGATTTAATTAATTAAGCATACTATTGTTGAACATTTAAGAAAATTATATATAACTTTGGTATTTTTTAAGAAAAAAACACAGAGAAAAAAAAATTGCAACATTAGGCCTATATATAGTAGCTAATAGCTTATAAGCCTATATAGAATATAGTATTAAGAAATTTAAATTTCTTGATCTACCATTTGACTACCAATCATTACTTTTAGTATCTTTTAGCAATCTATTGCACATTACAAGTTTTTCTGCCCTATTCATTCCCTAACCTATTTCTAAGCTTCGTTTGGATTATCCCAAAATTTGAAAATATTCGTTCAATCGAAGCTGAGCTTGCTGGAAGATTATACCATTATCATTGATTTGGCCATAAATTCGTTATTGCTAATAAATTTGTTACTTTTTGAATTTTTTGCTTAATTATGTGCCACCATTTGACAGGTTCCAAATTGTTTTGTTATTATTTTTCTTTTTAAACAATAGAGAGGTTAATTCTCCCTCATCCTCAATGGATAACAATAGTAATGGGGGCAATATAAGACTGTATTTATATTCTCAAATCCATTCAGATATTTCTTTCATTTTAGTTCTTGTGTTAGTGTCAAACTCCTTATATTTTGTGATGGGCTGATAAGCAAACAAGATGAAGAGGCGTTATATATGGTCAAATCTTTTTTAATTATTATTTGTAAGTAAGGTTGTAGCTCTGAAGCATCTATTAAATCCATCCATACATGAACAACATCTCCCAATATATATATATATATATATATATATATATATATATATATATATAATATAATTTATATATATATATATATATATATATATATATATATAATATATATATATATATTATTATATATATATATATACTATATTATATTGAAAGGGTTGAGGTAGTGCAGGAGATCGGCCCCAAGGATGTTGAATAAAAATCGGGTCTTTTGGCAGTAGTATGAAGGTTGATAAAAAAAAACTAGGAAATTATCACAGCATAAGCAAACACAAGTATTAGCAAAATTTTATATTTAAACAAATAAACAATATCATATAATAAATAAACAATAATTTAACAATAAAATGAAATAATACATAATACAAAAATTCATGAAATTTAAATGTTATGAAAATATATAAAAACACTGTAATATCAATAAGAAAATACAAAATAGTTTCCCCTAAAATGAAGTTTTCTTTGAGGGGGAATTTAAGGGTGACAATTATATTTGAAAGAAAAAATTAATACACTAATTCAAATACGAAAAGTATAAAGTCAATAACGTAAATTTTGGATACAATAAATCTCATTATTTTTGACATAATAACTCATTATTTTGACAAATCCAACACTATTATGCATTTAATAACTCATTATTCAAAACACGTAAATGTAAACGATACAATAAAGCAAAAATATTGTTAAACAGCTTACCCAGTACTTTACGTAAGAAATGTATGAAACAAGTCGAAAATAAAATACAAAATTGCAGTCTTTCTAATCACTGACAAAACGGAGGTTGATTGACAACATCATGAACTTGGTTATCTTCAAAATAAAACCTTTTTGCACAAATCACAAGAGCATTCAAAAATAGCGTTGTACGGTTCAAAATGGCGAAAACAAGAAGGATGAGGGAGACGAGCGTGACGACATCTAGCGATGCGCGGGAAAACTTACAGAGCAGAAGGAGAGAGAGAGAGAGAGAGTTATTGAATAAAATATAAAATAAGGAGACTACATTTACCCCCCCTCCTGGGGACGGAGTCCTGAAAGAGGAGAGTAGGAAGTAGGAGGCATGGACGAACGGAGGTAATGAACGCAAAAGGAGGGGTCATGTCAGTTGAAAACGTAGGTTCAAAAACTCGGAAGCGTGATCCCAACAACGGACATACTCTCGACCTTTGGTCCAAGCTGTAATATCGACGACAATAAAATACAAAATTGCAGTCTTTCTAATCACTGACAAAACGGAGGTTGATTGACAACATCATGAACTTGGTTATCTTCAAAATAAAACCTTTTTGCACAAATCACAAGAGCATTCAAAAATAGCGTTGTACGGCTCAAAATGGCGAAAACAAGAAGGATGAGGGAGACGAGCGTGATGACATCTAGCGATGCGCGGGAAAACTTACAGAGCGGAAGGAGAGAGAGAGAGAGTTATTGAATAAAATATAAAATAAGGAGACTACAATATATATATATATATATATATTATATATATATAATATATATATATATATACGGTATATATAATATAATATATATATATATATATATATATATATATATAATATATATATATATATATATATATAATTCTGCCGAACATATAGCTATATTATAAATTTTAAATTTTTTATAAAATCTATTTTTTCCATTTTGCCCAAAAAAAAGTTTTTTTTTTAATAAAACCCGGGTGGGCTGGGCAATTTAAAAAAAAAAAAATGTTTTTTTTGCGATCCTGATAATACTAGTCATCTGTTTTGATATTCCTATAAGATTTTAATTCTAAATTATTTCATTGATATTTTGTCAATGAATGTTTTTTTTTTCTTTCTTACAGTTTTGAACTGTTTGGAATATATTTCCATTAAAATAAATATTTAAAATGGGAAGTAAATCGAAATTTGATATCAAAAACTGGAAGATTTACATCCAGAATTTGAAGATTACGAAGAATGTTCTCAGGTAATTATATATATATATATATATATATATATATATATATATATATATATATATATATATATATATATATATATATATATATATATATATATATATATATATATATATATATATATATACAGCCAGGACCAGAAAATATTTTGAATTTAGAATGGGGGGAGGGGATTAAAATAAGAACAAAGAAGATTGTTCTACCATACAGTAGGTCTTTATTAAAACTGCTCTCAGGTCCAGATTTTCTTGAAGGTTACATGAAATGTTTGAAATGAACTGTAATAAAGATTTAACACAAAACCTTATAAATAAAGCAGGAAAAAGTTTTGATGTAGCAAAAGTTCAGGTTTGTAACATTAGTCAATGGAGAAAATGGTATTTGTGCAGGGTGTGTCAGTAATATTTTCTTTTCAGTCCTATTTAAAACTATAGATGTGAAATATATATATATGTTTCTACAACTCTAGAAAGTGGTAAGAAAAGCAAATTTAATAATTTAGGACATTTAAAATATTAAAAAACAATATAATAAACAATACACTAGTAATGGTCACTTAGGCCACTGTTTTTGATGAATACAGACCGATTTGATTATTGATTTTGATCCTTTAGCATTGTGGCAGGTGTTGGTGGTAGACTTCAGAATAGAATCAAAAGTATGTACAAGTCGATAGTGAAGTGTATTTAAGAATAAATAGAGTTGGGAGTCAGTTGTTTAATATTAATAGTGGAGTGAGGCAGGGATGTGTTAAGTCTCCCTGGCTATTGAATTTGTATATTGATGGGGTGATGAAAGAATTTAAGGAAGGGTGTTGGGGGACGGTGTTAGACTGATGGAGGATGGAAGAGCGTGAAGGGTGCCCAAGTTATTGTATGCTGATGATTTCGTTTTGTGTGGTAGATCTGAAGAAAGTTTGAAAAGGTTTTGCAGTGTGTGTAAAAGTAAGGGTTTGAAAGTAAATGTTGAGAAGAGTAAGGTGATTGTAGTGAGTGAGGAGAATCTGCAGTGTGAAATTATGTTGGATGGTGAGAATTATAACAAGTATCTAAGTTTAAATATTTAGGTTATATGTTGTATGAAAAGGGAACAAATGATGCAGAGTGTAGTAAGAAAGTTGTGAGTGTTAGGAAGGTGACTGTTGCAATTAAATACTTGGGGAATAAAAAGGGACTACTAATTCTTGAGTGTGATAGGGTTGTTGTTACTGGTGTTAATATTTAGTTGTAAAATGATGGTGTGGAATAAGGGGTATGGATCTAAGGTACAATCTGTTCAGATGGATAATTTTTAGGACTTTGTTAGTTGTGAGAAGAATTGATAAAATGAGAAATGAATGTTCTAGGGAGTTGTGCTGTGCAAAGAAATATGTAAATAAGAGGATAAAAGAAAGTGCATTAAGATAGTTTGGTTATATAGAAAGGATGGATGATAGTCGGTTTGTTAAAAGGATGTCTAGTGGTGAGAGTGCTGGTAATTGACTGGATGGAAGACTGAAGAAAAAGTGATTTGAGTCAGTCAGTAAAGGTATGCCTGAAGGAAAGGAATGTGTTTAGCAGAGGCGAAAAGAATGGTGCATAATAAGAGTGAATGGCAATTTTTTTGGAGGGTTTGTTGTTGTGGGCCTGACCCTTGGGACGAACCCTACATTGACAAGATACCATAGTGAGGGCAGATTATTTTTTTTTAACTTCTATGAGCTTTCACTTAAGGGTATTGAAGGGATAGTAGAAGACTTTCCTTTTGACTTATGGTGTGATCTACTTAGCTATCCTATTTCTGTGAACCCCTTTGCCACATCTGGTGGGAAGATAAAGAAGAGAGAATATTAATATTCATAAAGGTGTCGATTTTTTATTGGATGCAGCGTTGTTAGGGAGAGTGATTAAACACAAAATGACATTTACTCACAAGGGAAAAGCAACAGCGTCCTGAATGAGATTCCTACAAAATGCCCCCCAAAAAATAGTCTTGCAAAAGATACAGAGCCTCTCACTTACATACAACTTAATATATTATATATAATATATATTAATATATTATAATTATAATATATATATATATAATATAATATATATATATATATAGGGGTGTACCGGAACTAAAATTTCGTTCCGGCCGGAACCGGAATTTAGCCGGAATCCCAAAAAATTCCGGACCGGACCGGAATTTCGAATGAACTTTTCCTTTAGTATAAAAAATGTAAAAAAAATAATTCTATATATATATCTTATATATAATATATATATATATAATATAGATATATATATATATATATAATATATATATATATAAAATAATAATCCATAAGAGAAAATAATATACAATGCATAACAATCAACAATATATTAAACAGATTTTGATAAAAATTTTATTCATTAGCTAATTGTTACAGATTTGTCATAATAATAACCTCACAAAATTGTTTTTTTAAAATGCCATCATTCGTAAATGATTTTTTTAATAATGTACATAATCTTTAATAGAGTGTAAAAATATGCCACAAAAAAATAAAACTAGATAGTTCACCAAAAACATATGATACAGCGCCACTTCAATAAACATATGGAAAATCTCATGAAGAGAGAATATCTGGAAGATCAAAAATTTTGGATTAGTAAAAGGGAGAATCGCTGCTACTTTCTAAAAACACTGACACCCCAAAAAATAGCGAAAGATCGAAGCTGTGAACAAGTGAGTCTTGAGGAAAATTTTTTCCCCCCAAAAATTGCCATATCAATGACTCCAAATCACAGGCAATTCTTCAGAAAATAATAAATTTTATTGCTATGAGTAAATTCACTGAAGAGCAGGGGCTCATAGAACATGTTTGTTGCCCATCTTCAACCAAAAATATCTTATTTCTAAATAGGAAATATTTTTTTTGTAGAACCAAATGATTGGCCAACTTATCAGTAAATTGAGATCAAGCATTATTCGAGAAGTTATCTAAGGCTGATCAGATATTATTTACCACAGATATATGGATAGCTAAATATTCAAATGAGTCATTTATTTCTCTAATACTCACTGCCTTATGAGGCAGTTTGAAAAATTGAACTATGTATTCCATTGCTAATATACATATAATATATATATATATATATATATATATATATATATATATATAAAATTTAAAAATGTATATAAATATATAAATATTATATATGATATATATATATACTTTATATATATATATATATATATATATATATATGTATATAATATATATATATATATATTATATATATATAATATATATATATATTTATATAATATATATACTATATATATATATTTAATATATATATATTTAGGGTTCACACTTTCTCCGAATTCAGGGGAAGGTCAGGGAAAGTTCGGGGCGAAAAAAATTGGTCAGGGAAATCAGGGAAACGTTTAAAGAAATGCTGAAAGCCAGGGAAATTTTAAAAATTTCAAAACATGAAGAATGATCCATGGATCAAGTTGCATATTTTTGATATATTTTTTTCCATACTGTATAATTGTGGAATAAGAGATGTATTTGATAAGTGAATGAAAAGAATGGGCGAGGAATGACATTCCATAAATCTACTTCTATCCTGTTTCTTTCTATTTTTAGTTCAATATTACCTACTATTCTTCCTATTCTGTTCGTAGAGGTTGTTCCAAGTTCATCCTTTCGATTGAAGGTGATTGGTATATGGATGTGTTTTAGACTGTATGGCTTAATCTGTTTATATCTTTTTCTTTTTAGTTATTTATACTTTTTGAGTTTTTTTTGTTTTTTTTGAGGTTTGACTAAGTGATTTTGGATTTTTGTGCAGTTGAAGGTATTTATTATTTATTTATAAAATGACTTCAAACAAAAAAACTAACTTTAACGACCAGTGGTTGGACGTCAAACTGAACCCACAGTTTATCAGGTGGTTGGGTAAAGGACCTGATAGTTCCAAGGCATACTGTAAAGTATGTAAAAAGAACTTTGATCTATCTAACATGGGACGCCAAGCTGAAGTTTCACATTCAAGAGGGAAACCATTTTGAATTGAATCAAAACTCAAGCAGGATCAACCATCATTTTTAAAAACTTTTTCGTTACCGGTTCGAATATTACAAATATTAGCTGAAAGTGTGTGCACTGAAAAGTATGCCATTCCATCAACTTCTAATCATACTCAAAACCGATTGTAAATGACCCTGAGTGTTCTATTAATAACCAACCCCAAAACCAGTTTATCAATCAGTTTCATTTTTTTGCATTAAAGATGATGATGTCAGGATCTGAAATACTATGGCATTAAAGGTGGTGGATGATAAAATGTCTTTAAACTCGTGTGCAGATATAGGGGAAACATTTAAATTAGTGTTTTCAGATAGTGCGGTAGCTTCAAATTTTAAAATGGGCCGATAAAATGTAAATATGTAATTAACCATGGACTTGCTCCCTATTTTTCTACATAGCAAAAGCACAATACACTCTACTTTGCAGTGAAGCTCATTCTACCCTTGAATTAAAATTCAAAATATTTTGGATGGTGATTGTCTTTCTAAGCGACTTGATTAGTTTTTTTTTCTATAGTACCTGGGAATCAATGTTATTGGAATTGTGGCAAATTATTAAATTAGGACTGATACTTTCGCATGGAAATGAGACAGTGGAAGGAGGGTTTTCTATTAATTAAGCAATTTTAGTGGAGAATCTGAAAGAACATAGTCTGATTTCTCAAAGAACAGTGCACAATGCAATAAGATCTGATGAAAGTATTCATAAAGTTCCTATCACTCAAAAAATGTTGACAAATGTAAGAGCTGTCCATAGGAGATATGAAGATTATTTCAAAGAGTCAAAACAGAACCAAAAAGAAGAGAATAAAAAGGTTGAAAAAAGAAAATTATTCATACAGATCTATAAACTTGAAGAGCAGAGAAAGATGTTAAAACTGAAAGCTTTGACAGAAGAAGCCGCTATAAAATCAAAAATTCAGAAGCTTGAGAAGAAAAAGTTAACCTAAATCTCCCCATTTGGAACTTTTGTGATCACAGTGGACGTTATTCACCTAGGCTATTAATGTAAGCTTTTAATATATTTTCTTTTTGTATAAATAAAACTGTTCACTTTTTGGGAAAAATAAAAATGGAGTGCGTTGGACGCTGTGGGGAAGGTATAGGCTGATTACTAAGAAAAAAATAAAATATTTTTTTAAATTCATCCATGATGAAGTAAATTTTCAATAATTTAATGTATGAACTGAGTAAATAGGCTGCAATAATGATTAATAAATATTTTATACGCCAAAAATAACGAACACGCAGGTCAGGGAAAATTTGCGTATTTGGTCAGGGAAAGTCAGGGAATTCAAATTCATAATTTCAGTGCGAACCCTGTATATATATTTAATTTAGGATTTTAAATTTGAATTTAATGAATATCTTATTATCCTATATTTTGAGATATTTGAGTAAACTTTATTTCAATAATACTGTAAGTATGTAATACACTGTGTATGAATACTACACAAGGTTACCATTATATTTTATTAATAGATGGGCTATGATTATGTAAAATAAATCCCTTCCAGCAAATTTTTTTAATTATCAAGTGCATTAGTAATTCTGGTTCCGGCTGGAATTTTGAAAAATTCCGACCGGAACCAGAACCGGAAAAAAATGTCGAATTCCGTACCAACCTCTAATATTATATACTAATATATATATAGATATATATATATATATATATATATATAATATATATATATATATAAATAGTAAATAAACATATATATATATATATATATATTATATCTATTATATATTATATATATATTATATATATATATATATTATATATATATATATATATATATATATATATATATTTTTTTTTTTTTTTTTTTTTATTATATATATCTTCTTCTTCACCTACCTTATTTCCCCAAGATTGGGAGTAAGGTGCGCTACAAGCATCGGAAAAGAAAAGCAGTAGGAGAGTATGACAAATGTCGAAAAGAAAGCCCAGCCTTACCGCCCCCTCTGTACCATTAATTAGTGAAAGCTCGTCACAGACAGAAAATCCACCCTAAAGCTTCATGGGACCGCGACGGACCCTCACTATGGTAAATCGTCAATGTAAGGGCTCATCCCTTGGCCCAGGTGGGCCACAACCATGCCCCCATACAAAACCCCGCCATTCTCTCCTATCATGCACCTTTATTCTCGCCTCTGCCAAACTCACATTTCTCTCCTTCAGACATTCGTTCACTGACTCAATCCACTTTCTCTTCGGTCTCCCAGCCGGTCGGTTCCCAAAACACTCTCCACTATACATCCGCTTAACCAACCGACTATCATTCATCCTTTCCACGTGACCAAACCATTTCAACATACTTTCATTTATTCTCTCATTTACCCCTTTCTTCACACCACACAGCTCTCTAATACGTTCATTCCTTATTTTATTAATTCTTTTCACACCTAGCATGCCCCTAAGATTGTCCATCTGAACACATTGAATTTTAGATCTATATTTCTTATTCCAGACCATAGTCTCACTACCATACAATAACACAGGTAACAACATACCCTCATGTAAGACCCTAGCACACTCAAGACTTAGTCCCTTTACATTCACCAACGATTTAATTGCACCAGCCACCTTTCCTGCCATTTCAGAACTTTCCCTACTTACACTTCTGCATCATTCCGTTCCTTCTCATCCAACACATTACCCTAAATATTTAAACTCAGACACTGGCTCCAGCTGCTCACCATATCTAACATAATTTCACACTGAGGACTGTCCTGCACTCACAACCATAACCTTACTCTTATCACGTTTACTTTCAACCCCTCCTTTTACATACCCTGCCAAATCTCTCTACCAATCCTCTCAAACTCTCTTCAGATTCGCCACACAGAACCAAATCATCCGCATATAATAGGTAGAGCACCCTCCACTCTCTTCCATTCTCCATCATTTCTAACACCATTTCCTGCCAGCCCCACCTCGAATTCTTTTCATAACCCATCCATATACAATTGAATAACCAAGGAGACATAACACACCCTGTCTCACTCCACTATAAATATTAAACCATCACCATTAACACCATTTATTCTTACACATGCTTCACTATTCGTCATACATACTTTTGAGTTCATTTAGGAAGCCTACCACCAACACCATATATCACTAATACCTGCCATAAAACTTCCCTATTAAACTCTACATACGCCTGTTGTAAATCCATAAAACCTACATATAATTTATTCTTCTCTCCCTCATTTTCTCAATCTTTGTTTCAATGTAAAGATTTGATCCCACCACATCCTCTACCACTCCTAAACGCACCTTGTATCTTCACCATCAGTCCACCTGCGGACGCACCTCTTTTCGACCAAATACCAGCAATATACCTCCCTACACACTCATAATAAACTTATTCCGCCCTATAATTTCTACAGTTCCCATTTTCGCCCTTACCCTTATACAAGGGTACTATACCACTCTCCTCCAATCCCTTGGAACTATACCCTCCATAAACGCATTAACACAACTTCCAAAATCCAATCAATCACCATCTCGCCTCCGCTCTTGAAGTTCAGTTCACTTAGTAATTTTATCGATACCTGCAGAGTTACCATTTCTTCAACTTTCTCACCCTACCCATTACCTCTTCTTACTAATAACCTCATCCCCAAAATACCTATTCTTCTTGCACCATCAAAACCACACACATTACTAACACCTCATCATTACTGTTAACATTGTGCAGATTTTCGAAGTGTTTCTTTCCATACTCCCCTCACATCGATTTCATCAGTTACCAAAAGCACCTCCCTATTCATTATTCTAAGCAGGATTCCCCTTATTCTCATTCTTAACCTTTCACGCTGTCTTCCAGAAGAGCTTCCTATTCCCTTGTATGTCCTTCATTCATCCTCCTTCCAAACTGTTTCATTTACCTCTTTTTTTCTCCTAGGTATGCACCTTTTAGTATTTCTTTTTTCCTCTATATATAATTCAAGGCATCTTTTTTGAAACTTCATCATTTGCTTTAGTACATTCAACCACGCTTCTTGTTTACCTTTAACCGCTTTATCACCTCTTCATTCCACCATCGCTGTTAACATTCTTACTTCCTACTTTAGCACATCCACACACTTCCTTTGCACTGCTAACAATTGCTTCCTTCATTTGCTCCCAGAATTTGTTCAGTATCAACTTGTTCACATTCAACCGATTTACTAGCGAGTGCTCTTACATACTTATCCTTATTGTCTTGTTCACTTAACTTCTCACTCTTAATTTTACCTACTTCCGTTTCGTATCACCTTCCCCTCCATCCCAAGCCCCATCTAACTTAATTTTACATAGAACAACATAATTATCCGATAAATACCATTCCTAAACCCCTCACTGATTTAACAATTCCAACACATACTTCAACATCTCCTTCTTCACCAACAAAATCAATCATACTTTTCACTTCGATACCATCTCTACCTACACCAACTCTAGTATACTTATGCATACTCTTGTGTTTAAAGTAAAGTATTATTACACAACTAACCCTCTCTTCACAGAAATCAATCACCTTCCTACCATTCTCATTTTCTCCCGCCACCCCAAAACCACTTGTAATACCATCCCTTTTTTGATCATCTATCCAACCATTCAGGTCCCCCAACACTATCAATCTGAAGCTCCTACTCACCCCATCCAGAACATTCAGATTATCCCAAAAAATCGTACTCTCTTCAACGTTTCCCTCAGATGGACCATACGTCACAACCACACATACCTTGAACCTTTTCAAACTTAAATTTAACCATTAGAATTCTAGTACTCACACACACAAAGTCTACCATAGCTCTGTACCACAAGTCACTCATCAAAATTGCAACTCCTTCTCTCCCTCTCTCATTCTCTTCCACACCAGCACGCACACATTTCACACCACACCACTCAATTTCACCTTTTCCTTTCATCTTTGTTTCAGTCACAGCGAGCAAATCAAATTTGCCCTTTCTAAATACATCCATCACCTCTCTCCTCTTCTCCTCAACATTTATTCCTCTGACATTCCATGTACCCATACGATTCAAACAATTTCGCCGAAAGATAGAAGGCTCGTTTACGGCGATCACGACCATCTCCGAGGATGCAAGCATGGGCCTAGCAAGAGATAGGTGTAGTGGCAGGCCACCCAACTTAACCACCGCCCCTTAGTCGACTTCTACGACACGCAGACATACGATGTGGGCAATTCTTCTGAATGTATTGTTTGTATATGGTAGTGGATGTCTGTTAAGGTGTTATCTAGAAGTGGGGTGTGTACTTTAATCATGTGTAGTATGATATGTGGATAAATGGTGGTTAGTAATATGTTGCCTGGAGGATGAGTGTGTAAAGAATATGAACGCAAAAGAGAAAAGTGCACCATTAAAAATATATATATATAATATAATATATATATATATATATATATATATATATATATATATATATATATATAGTCGTCATTAAAATATTATATATAATATATATATATATATATATAGTATATATATATATATATATATATATATATATATAATATATATATATATATATATATATATTATTATATATATATATTACCATTTTCTGCATGGTCTTCCAAGGGGCGTTTGTTGGGTGATTAATATTCACAAAATTAATTACCTATTGATTTCACAGAAAAGATTAATGTAATAAGGTGGTTTTCAGCCCCTTGTTACCTGTGGAAGAGAATTTAGAAAATTTTCTTTATGACGCGACTACTCTGAGAAATGCAGTTTTACTTTCTATAATTTATAATTTCTCCTCTGCCTGACTGGAAGAGAGTTGGTGTCTCTTTGTTAGAATGATATGTCTTTAAGATTGAATGTTTCTCTTTACAAACCTTTAGTACAATTTGGCTTGATTTTTGATTAGGTACTTAATTCTATTTTTAATATTTCAGATCTTTCCTGACAGTGAGTCACCATTCGCTTTACAAAATGTCATCAAATCTGAAGATTCAGATCAAAAGGAATCTGTAAAGTCAGAGTTAAAGGAGTTTGAGTTTGTATCCGTGTTAGAGGAAGAACAGGTCGAGAATGATGTCATAAAATCTGAAAATGAAACACTGATTGGGGAAAAGTCAAATGTTCAATGTACGAAGGTATGTTAATTCATTTTTGTTATTACTTTAAATTCATGTTAGAAATTGATATTTACATGAAAGACAAATATTAATTTTCTTCTATTATTATTATTATTATTATTATTATTATTATTATTATTATTATTATTATTATTATTATTATTATTATTATTATTATTATTATTATTATTATTATTATTATTATTATTGTTATTATTATTATTATTATTATTATTATTATTATTATTATTATCATTTATTATTATTATTATTATTGCTATTATAAAAAAAAACTTTTTTTTTAATGATGTTACAGCCTATTATAAAAAAAAACTTTTTTTTTAAAATGCTTTATCCCCTTTTCAGAGGATAACACAGGGAGACTACAGGAAGTTGAACTTTAAATCAACCTCCTACTCCACGAGGCATTGCAGTTTATTTTATTATTATTATCTATTATTATTATTATTATTATTATTATTATTATTATTATTATTATTATTATTATTATTATTATTATTATTATTATTATTATTATTGAGTGAGAAGTTGAGTGAACAAGGTTATAAGGAAAAGTATGTTAGAGCACTTGCAAATAAATCAGTTGAATGTGAATAAGATGAAACTGAGCAAATCTGGACGCAAATGAAGGAAGCCTTTGTTAGTAGTGCAAGAGAAGTATGTGGATGTGCTAAAGTAGGAAGTAAGAATGTCAATAGTAAGTGATGGAATGAAGAGGTTACACAAGCGGTTAAACATAAAAAAAGAGGCTTGGTTGAATGTGCTAAAAGCCAATGATGAGGTCTCAAAAGTAAGGTGTATGGAAATATATAAAGAAGAAAAAAAGGAAGACTAAAAGTTGTAAAGATAGGAGGAAAAAAGAGGTAAAGGAACAGTTTGGAAGGAGGATGAATGGGGACTTACAAAGGAATGTGAAGCTCTTCTGGAAGGAAGTGCGAAAGGTTAAGAAAGAGTGTAAAGGGAATCTTCATAGAATAATGAATAGGGATAGTACTTTCTTGACTGATGAAAAGGATGTGAGGAGAGTGTGGAGGGAATACTTCGAAAATCTGCATAGCAAGGCAGTGATGAAGAGGTGATAGTGAATGTGTGTGGATTTGATGGTGTAAGAAGAGGTAGGTATTTTGGCGAGGAGGTAATTGGTAGAGTGAGAAAATTGAGAATGGAAAATCCGCAAGTATAGATGGAATTACTGGTAAAATGATCAAGAATGGAAGCGAGATTGTGATTGAATGGAAAAACATATGTAAGGGTGTCGTTCCGGAGGATTGGGGGAGCGGTAATATTAACTTTGTATAAGGGTAAGGGAGATAGAGGGAACTGTGTTAACTATAGGGGAATCAGTTTATTGAGTGTTGTATGGAAGACATATGCTGGTATTTTGGTTGGCTTTGTGGCAGGTGTTAGTGATATATGGTGTTGGTGGTAGGCTTTGTGGCAGGTGTTAGTGATATATGGTGTTGGTGGTAGGCTTTGTGGCAGTGTTAGTGATATATGCTGTTGGAGGTAAGCTTCTGAATGGAATCAATATTTTGCATGTCGATAGTGAAGCCTGTGTTAAAATAAATAGTTGAAAGTGAATGGTTTAATATTAATAATGGATTGAGGCAGGGATGTGTTGTTTCCTTGGCTATTTAATTTGTATGTGGATGGGGTGATGAAAGAATTAGAGGTAAGGGAAGGTGTTAAACTGATGAAGAATGGAAGAGAGTGGAGAGTTCCCTGCTTATTGCACCCTGATGATTTGGTTTTGTTTGGCGAATCTCAAAGTTTGAGAGGATTGGCAGGGTGTCTTAAAAAAGGGTTTGAAAGTAAATGTAGATAATAGTAAGGTGAGAGTAGTGAGGGAGGAGAGTCCACGGTGTGAAATGATGTTGGATGGTGAGCAATTGGAACCATTATCTGAGTTTAAATATTTCGGTTAAGTTGTGTTAGATGGTGAGCAGCTGGAACAAGTGTCTGAGTTTAAATATTTAGGATATATGTTGGATGAGAAGGGAACGGATGATGCAGAGTATAGTAGGAAAGTTGTGAATGGCAGGAAGGTGGCTGGTGCAATTAAATCGTTGGTGGATGTAAAGGGACTAAGTCTTGAGTGTGCTAGGGTCTTACATGAGGGTATGTTGTTTACCTGTGTTATTGTATAGTAGTGAGACTATGGTCTGGAATAAGAATTATAGATCTAAAGTTCAATGTGTTCAGATGGACAATCTTAGGGGCGTGCTAGGTGTGAGAAAAATTGATAAAATGAGGAATGAACGTATTAGAGAGTTGTGTGGTGTAAAGAAAGGAGTAAATGAGAGAATAAATGAAAGTATGTTGAAATGGTTTGGTCATGTGGAAAGGATGGAAGATACTCAGTTGGTTAAGCGGATGTATAGTGACAAGTGTGTTGGGAACCAACCGGCTGGAGACCGAAGAAAAAGTGGATTGATGTCAGTAAAGAATGTTTGAAGGAGAGAAATGATGAGTTTGGTAGAGGCGAGAAAAAAAGGTGTATATAGAAGTGAATGGCGGGGTTGTGTGAGGGGTATGGTTGTGGTCACCTGAGCAAGGGATGAACCTTACATTGACGATAACCATAGTGAGGGTCCATGGCTGTCCCATGAAGTTTAGGGTGGATTTTCTGACTGCGATGAGTTTCCATAATTAATGGTACTGAGGGGGCTGTAGGCTGGGGCTTTCTTTTCGACTTAGTCATGGCTCTTCTACTGCTTTTCTTTTCCGATGCTCGTCACGCACCTTACTCCCATTCTTGGGAAATTAGAAGGAAGATAAAGAAAGATATATATATATATATATATATATATATATATATATATATATATATATATATATATATATATATATATATATATATATATATATATATAATATATATATTATTATATGAATATATAGATGTGTTTATATTATATATTATATATTATATATATATATATATACGGTATATATATATATTATTAAAATTGTATCTATGTGAGTAGAATATTTATAGATACAACCTTAATACCAACGTAGTTATTATATTCGAATTAAGAATAGTAAATTTACGACAGTTAAATTTGAATTAATAAATGTTATGTGTTTCAATGCATAAATATAATAAATGGAATCATCAACCCATAGTAAAAGGAACGTAAACAACTTACTTGTTGACAAACTGAAACTTCTTATCCAATTAGTCCAATTTAGGATTTGAAATTGTTAGTTTCAACACCGGTGTAATTAGAGTTAATACCACCGGCCTCTTAGTATAGGTAGTAAATAATTCCTTTACGCATCGATTGACTATTAATTTACGAAGATAAAGTTGACTTGAAGATTAAGCGTTAGTTAAATAAAAATAAAAAGCGTTACTATGCACTTAATAAAGTTACATTTAATCACGGTTTATAAGGCCTTAGTGATCATACGATTTAACACTTTTTATAGCTAACACTTAACAAAAGTAGGAAGGGAGTTCTATTTAAAAGCATCCACTTCTTTCGAACGACAGAAATTAGTAAACTTTTTTACAGCACTAGTTCAATAAGCGACTTGACAGTACGAGGTCAAAAACGTAAAAACTTTGATTTTGAATACTGATTCCAGCATATCAACTCCAGCTATTTAAGTTCCTCAAAAGTGTTTCGGTTTCATGATCCAATATTTTACAATTTAAAAACACATAAAACATAATTTAAAAATAAAATATTAGATTTGGCAAAGAGTTAAAAATTGAGAAATACATACGGAATTTTTAGATAAAAGCATATTCTAAGCGCAAACTTTCATTTACGGAAATATTTTTAAGCTTCTCGATCGCATTCCCATTTTATAATAATAATATTATATATAGATATATATATATATATATATATATATATATATATATATATATATATATATATATATATATATATATATATATATATATATATATATATATAATATATTATATATATATATATATATATATATATATATTATATATATATATATATATATATATAGATATTGACCATACAGGGTTCACACTTTCTGGAAAGTCAAGGAAAAAAATTGGTCAGGGAAAGTCAGGGAAACGTTTTAAAATATGCTGAAAGTCAGGGAAATTCCAAAAAAGTCAGGGAAATTTTAAAAATCTCAAAACATTGATTGAGAATGATCCATGGGACCAAGTTGCATAATTTTTTATATATTTTTTTTTCCTTACTGTATTAATTGTGGAATAAGAGATGTATTTGATAAAGTGGAATGAAAAGGATGGCGTGGATGAACATTCCATTAAAATCTACTTCTTATCCTGTTTCTTTCTTATTTTTAGTTCACTATTACTTACTATTCTTCCTATTCTGTTTGTAAAGGTTGTTCCAAGTTCATCCTTTCGATTGAAGGTGATTGGTATAAGGATGTGTTTAGACTGTATAACTTATGACTTAATCTGTTTATATCTTTTTCTTTTTAGGGATTTATACTTTTTGAGGTGTTTTTTTTTTGAGGTTTGACTAAGTGATTTTGGATTTTTGTGCAGTTGAAGGTATTTATTATTTATTTATAAAATGACTTAAACCAAAAAACTAACTTTAACGACAGTGGTTGGACGTCAAACTGAACCCACAGTTTGTCAGGTGGTTGGGTAAAGGACGCTGATAGTTTCCAAGCATACTGTAAAGTATGTAAAAAAGAACTTTGATCTATCTAACATGGGAAAGCAAAAGCCGAAGTTTCACAATCAAGAGGGGAAACTCATTTGAAATTTAATCAAAACTCAAGCAGGATCAAGCATCATTGAAAACTTTTGTTACCATGTTTCTAATATACAAATATTAGTGAAATGGGGGCACTGAAAAATTATGCCATTTCATCAACTTCTAATCATACTCAACCGATGTAAATGACCTTGAGTGTTCTATTAATAACCAACCAAAACCAGTTTAAAGATATCAGTTTCACTTTTTTGCATTAAAGATTTATGTTACAAGATCTGAAATACTATGGGCATTAAAGTGGGTGGATGATAAAATGTCTTTTAAACTCGTGTGCAGATATAGGGGAACATTTAAATTAATGTTTCCAGATAGGGCGGTAGCTTCAAATTTTAAAATGGGGGCTGAGGAAATGTAAATATTTGATTAACCATGGACTTGCTCCCTATTTGTTCTAGAAAAAGGAACAAGCCAACAATACACTCTTACTTTGCAGTTGGAAGCTTCATTCTACCCGTTGAATTAAAATTCAAAATAATTTTGGATGGTGATTGTCTTTCTAATGAGACTTAATTAGTTTTTTTCTTCTATAGGTACCGGGAATCATTTTTGGATGGTGATTGTGGCAAATTATTAAATTAGGACTGATATTTTTTGCATGGAAATGCGACAGTGGGAGGAGGGTTTTCTAATAAATTAAGCAATTTTAGTGGAGAATCTGAAAGAACATAGTCTGATTTCTCAAGGAACAGTGCACAATGCTATAAGATCTCATGAAAGTATTCATAAAGTTCCTATCACTCAAAAAATGTTGACAAATGTAAGAGCTGCCCATAGGAGATATGAAGAACATCTCAAAGAGTCAAAACAGAACCAAAAAGAAGAAGAGAATAAAAAGGTTGAAAAAAGAAAATTATCCATACAGATCTATAAACTTGAAGAGCAGAGAAAGATGTTAAAACTGATAGCTTTGACAGAAGAAGATGCTATAAAATCAAAAATTCAGATGCTTGAGAAGAAAAAAGTTAACCTAAATCTCCCCATTTAGAACTTTTGGGATCACAGTGGACGTTATTCACCTAGGCTATTAATGAAGCTTTTAATTTATTTTCTTTTTGTATAAATAAAACTGTTTACTTTTGGAAAAAATAAAAAAGGAGTGCGTTGGACGGCTATGGGGAAGGTATAGGCTGATTACTAAAAAAAAAATTTTTTTTTTTAAAATTTCATCCATGATGATGAACAGTTTCTAAAGTAAATTTTCAATAATTTAATGTATGAACTGAGTAAATAGGCTGCAATAATGATTAATAGATATTTTATGCACCAAAAATAATGAACACGCTGGTCAGGGAAAATTTGCGGATTTGGTCAGGGAATTCAAATTCAAAATTTCAGTGTGAACCCTGATATATATATATATATTATAATATATATATATATATATATATATATATATATATATATATATATATATTATATAATATAATATATATATATAGTATATATATATTTTTATTGTATATATATACATTATATAATATATTAAAATAATATATATATATATATAGCTGATATCTTTTATAGATAATAAATAATTATAATAATAATAATAATATTAATAATAATTGATAAAATTTATGTATTATGTATTTCAGGAGTGATAGGTGTGGTTTCGTAACAGACGGAGAAGATGGGGTTAATGAAGAGAGGCAGATTGTAGAATAGTTTATTTGTTTAGTGGGTCTGACCAAAGTCAGGCTGTAGAGTAGAAATAGATTTAAGTTTTAGTAATTATTGTGTAATGTATCTAATATGTATTCTTTCTTCTATTTCAGTAGTTAAGTTTAAGTATATGGTTATAATAAGTAGTGTCAGACGTTGATGGTTCAATAGTGAAAGTCAGATAAAGGAAGTGAAGGTTGCAGTGAAGGTATAGGAATGAAAAGTGGTTTGTAGTGGTGACAAGTAGGTTTAGTTAAAGTCATTGGTACTAAGTCAGTAGTGGAGGCCACTTTTATATGTAGAGAGGAGATGCCTCAATATACGACATGATTAGAATAACTGAATGCATAAGAATTAACAGAAAGATTGAGTATTAAGGAGACTGTGACAAACATAGATTAAAGTTTAAGTATTTATATAGATAATATCATAAGGATATGAAGTTTTTTTGTGTTTATTGTTACCTCAATCAACATTATTTATCCTGACCTTCGTAGAACTCTACATACAAAGATTCTTCTATCACGATGTTTTGATTCATCTAGAATTACCCAAATTAATTTAAGCAAAAGTTAAAGCAGATCC
>JABUQX010006401.1:0-30273 GCA_015478945.1 Trachelipus rathkii | reverse complement strand
TCGATAATATTTTCATATTTTTTTGCGAAAGTTGGTCAAATAAATGAATTATTACATCATAAATATAAAAGATTATGTAAAATTGAAAATGAAAAAGGGAAGAATAGCAGCTATTAAATAACGCTTTTGAACACATTAAAAAAAGGACAAATCCGTGCCCAAAGGAATTGGCGGATATCGTATCTGTCAATTTATAGTATAAAATTGTTTTTAAATACTCTGTTTTTTAATGATGTGTTTAAATTCTATACATAATAAATAATATTTTATAACAAAAAATATTTAATTAAACAAATAAAATATTTAAAATATTACTAAAATACTTTATAACAATAGGAAAAAAATGATTTATTAAATTATTATAAAAGTTATCGTGAAATGTACAATAGAAAACGATTATCATAAAAAATTGTTTTAATAGGTAACTCAAGTATATATATATATATATATATATATATATATATATATATATATATATATATATATATATATATATATATATATATATATATATATATATATATATATATATATATAGAGAGAGAGAGAGAGAGAGAGAGAGAGAGAGAGAGAGAGAGAGAGAGAGAGAGAGAGAGAGAGAGAGAGAGAGAGCACGAGTAGTAAAAAGTTACTAGAGTCGCCACTGATATATATATATATATATATATATATATATATATATATATATATAAATATATATATATATATATATATATATATATATATATATATATATATATATATATATATATATATATATATATATCAACATCATCATCATCATCATCATCACCCACCTTCTCTCCCCAAGACTGGGGGTTAGGTGTGAAGCATGCACTAGAAACAGAAAAGAAGTAGAAGAATATGACGAAAGTCGAAAAGAAAGCCCAGCCTTACTGCCCCCTTTATACCTTTTAGTGAGAACTCGTCGCATTCAGAAAACCACCTTAAGAGCTTCACGGGACAGCGATGGACCCTCACTATGAGATCTTAAGGGTTCATCCCCTGGCCCAGGCGGGCCACAACCATACCCCCAAACCCCGCCATTCACCACTATTATGCACCTTTCTTCTCGCCTCTGCCAAACTCACATTTCTCTCCTCCAGGCATTTCTTTACTGACTCAATCCCCTTTTCCTCGGTCTCCCAGCCGTTCGATTCCCAGCACACTCACCACTATACATCCGCTTAACCAACCGACTATCATCCATCCTTTCTCCACATGATGAAACCATCTCAACGTACTTTCATTTATTCTCTAATTTAACCCACACCACACATTCTCTAATACGTTCATTTCATTTTATCAATTCTTCTCTACACCTAACACGCCCCTAAGATTGTCCATCTGAACCCATTTTACTTTAGATCTATACCTCTTATTCCAAACCATAGTCTCACCACTATACATTAACACAGATAACTACATACCCTCATATATATATATATATATATATATATATATATATATATATATATATTTAAATATATATATATATATATATATATATATATATATATATATATATATATATATATATATATATATATATATATATATATATATATAATTTTTCATATAGATAATTTTCCAGAGGGTGGAGTCGGAGTCGGAGTCGGAGTCGGAGTCGGAGTCGGTAATTTTCAAAAGGGTGGAGTCGGAGTCGGAGTCGGAGTCGGTAATATTCAAGAGGTCGGAGTCGGAGTCGGAGTCGGAGTCGGAGTCGGTAATTTTCAAGAGGGTGGAGTCGGAGTCGGAGTCGGAGTCGGTAAATTTTTGAACCGACTCCACAACCCTGCTCACAACTGTACATTAACACAGGTAACAACATACTCTCATGCAAAAGTATAATACACTCAAGACTTAGTCCCTATACATCCACCAACGATTTAATTACACCAGCCACCTTCCTGCCATTCACTTTCCTACTACACTCTGCATCATCCCTTCCCTTTTCACGAAACATATATCCTAAATATTTAAACTCAGATACTTCTTGCAGCTGCTTGCCATCTAACATAACTTCGCACCGAGGACTGTCCTCACTCAACACCATAACCTTTCTCTTATCTACGTTTACTTTGAAACCCCTCCTTTTCACCCCCTGCCAAATCTCTCCACCAATCCTCTCAAACTTTCTTCAGATTCGCCACACAAAACCAAATCATCCGCATATAGTAGGTAGGGCACACTCCACTCTTTCCCATTCTCCATCGTTCTAACAACTTCCCCTGCCACAGCTACCTCTAATTCTTTCATAACCCCATCCATTTACAAATTGAATAACCAAGGGGACATAACACATCCCTGCCTCACTCCGCTATTAATATTAAACCAATCACTTTCGACTATTTATTCTTACACAAGCTTCACTGTCATCATATACACTTTGATTCCATTCTGAAGCCTACCACCAACACCATATATCACTAACACCTGCCATAGAGCTTCCCTATTAATGCCATCATACGCATGTTGCAAATCCATAAAACCTAAATACAATTTATTCTTCTCCCTCATTTTCTTAATTATTTGTGTCAATGTAAAGATCTGTTCCACGCATCCCCTACCACCTTTAAGCGCACCTTGTTCTTCACCAATCAGTCCTTCAATCACTCGACACACTCTTTCGACCAAAACACCAGCATATATTTTCCCTACAACGCTCATTAAACTAATTTCCCTATAATTCCTACAGTTACCCTTATGTCCCTTACTCATATATAAGGGTACTTTTACTGCTCTTCTCCAATCCCTCGGAACTATACCCTCCATAACCGCTTTGTTACACAACTTCCAAATCCAATCAATCACCATCTCGCCTCCGTTCTTGATCATTTCACAAGTAATTTCATCTATACCTGCAGATTTGCCGTTCTTCAACTTTCACACTCTACCCATTATCTCCTCCTTACTAATGACCTCATCCCTAAAATACCCATTCCTTTTTGCACCATCAAAGCCACACACATTCACTATCACCTCTTCATTACTGCCAATGGTATGTAGATTTTCGAAGTGTTCCATCCACATTCCCCTCACATCCATTTCATCAGTTACGAAAGCACCATCCTTATTTCTTATTCTAAGCAGATTCCCCTTATTCTCTTTCTTATCCTTACGCACTTTCTTCCAAAAGAGTTTCATATTATTCCTTTGTAAGTTCCCATTCATCCTCCTTTTAAACTGTTCATTCACCTCTTTTTTCATCCTACGTATGCATCTTTAGTATTCCTTTTATACTCCTTATATAATTCCAAAGATCCTTCTTTTGAAACCTCATCGTTTGCTTTTAGTACATTCAATCACGCTTTTTTTTTACTTTTAACAGCTTGTATCATCTCCTCATTCCACCCCTCACAATTAGCATCCTTACTTGCTACTTTACACGTCCACATACGTCTTTTGCACTACCAACAGCCGCTTCCTTCATTTGCTTCCAGATTTGTTCAGTTTCAACTTGTTCACATTCAACTGATTTTCTTGCAAGCTCTCTTAAATCCTCATTACCTTGTTCACTTAACATCTCACTCTTAATTCTACCCACTTCTTTCCTTATCTCCTTCCTTTCCATCCAAGCCCCCACTAATTTTACATAAAACAACATAATGATTCGATAATACCATTACTAACCCCTTCACTAATTTAACATCCAACACATACTTCAACATCTAGCTCTTCACCAACACGAAATAAATCATACTTTTCACTTCGATACCATCTCTACCTAGACCAACTCTAGTATACTTATGAATACTCCTGTGTTTAAAGAAAGTATTACTTACACACATACCTCTCTTCTCACAGAAATCAATCACCTTCCAACCATTCTCATTTTCTCCCGACACCCAAAAGCCACCAGTTATACCATCCCTTTTTTTATCACCTATCCAACCATTTAGGTCACCCAACACAATCAATCTGAAGCTCCTACTCACCACATTAAAAGTATCATTCAGATTATCCGAGAAAATTGCACTCTCTTCAACATTATCCTCAGATGGACCATATGTTACAATCACACATAAATTGAATTATTCAAACTTAAATTTAACTTTAATTTTAGTACTCACACACACAAAATATACCATAGCTCTGTACCACTATCACTCATCAGATTTGTAACTCCTTCTCTCCCCCTCTCATTCATTTCCACACCAGCACACACACTTTTTACGCCACACCACTCATTTTCACCGCTTCCTTTTATCTTTGTTTCAGTCACAGTGAGCAAATCAAATTTGCCCTTTGCAGGATATACGATGTGGGCAATTCTTTCTCCCCACACATAAGGATAAAAGGGATAGGGATGTCTGAAAGATGTTGTCTAGAAGAGGGGTGTGGATATAATTATGTGTATATTATATGTGGATAAAAGTTGGTGTCTGTAAGATGTTGTCTGGAGGATGAGTGTGGATATGAACGCAGAAGAGAAAGGCGAACCATTAGGCACTGGAATGTCATGGGAAACCCTACAATCCATGGTCAAATGAGAGGTAATTTCATCGCTGAGAGTATGCATGCTACTCTACCTTGTTTTGTCATAAATTCGTTGAATAACTGTCGTGCCCTTCTTGTAGATGGTATTGACGGCTTTCTTCAAAAGAGTGTAAGCTTAGACATCAAGTTCTACAGAACTATAGAAAAGTAGTTGATAAGACTCTTGCTATCTTTCTTAAGGATTTCATTTACGTTGAAAGACCTAAAGATACCGCTTCTAAACTAGTCGTTAAGCTGATAAAGTCGCCTCTTAAACCACCTTGAAAACTATGTTTTTTGTCTTCGACATTTCGAGACCAGTTTCCAATAATACAAGAAGTTTAATTTTAAACTACTTACTCATTGGTTTTTAGAATGTTTATTAAAATTTGCATCTTAATATATACAAAACTTTTGTTGCATATTGCAGTTGAAATAACTTTTAAGATTAAAACATATGCATAAAAACTTTGATGCACAATATATTTGTAGAACATCCATGAAAAGAAATTAATATCAATTTTTGCCGCCAAAACCACCTTGCAATATATAAAATGAGCAAAACCAAAGATATCTATATTATATGACAAATAATATTATAAAAAGCATTATATTCCCATAAAAAAATATCATATCATAATACATTATAAGGACAATCATATATGTATAATAAAGTTTCTAGACATAATAAATATTGCAAAAATTGAAAAAATGTTGCACCATATTTTAATTTTCTCTTATTTCTTTTTCAAAGTAAACAATTTTAAAATGAAATTTAATTAGGTCACTATATATATATATATATATATATATATATATATATATATATATATATATAGTAATAATATTATATAATATAATATATATACATATAATATATATATTATAGTATAAAATATATATATATATATACTATATACTATATATAAAATTGCGAAGGTAGAGAAATATCATAGTTGAACCATATTTCATTTCTTAGACTTGGAGAGGAAATACCTTTATCATATATTGGTATATAAATAGTATCATTTAGGAGTGATTTAACAGAAGTTATTTTTTCACCGAACAAATAACTTCTCATCACACAATGCCAAATAAATCATACTCATATAATAATATATATATATATATACTATATATATTATTATATAATATATATAATATACTATATCATATACTACTATATATATATATATTATCAATATATTTAGAGAGAGAGAGAGAGTAGAGAGAGAGAGAGAGAGAGAGAGAGGACCCTAGTATCTAAATTAAACTTATACTTTTCTAACTCTTATTCATTATTATTATCATTATTATATTAATTATTATTCATATTATATATCATTATATTATTATATTATATTATTCATTATTATTATTATTATTATTATTATTATTATAGTAAAATACCTGAAACAAATTAAATTATTCATTAAATTAATAAGTGAATAATCACTTCTAAGAGAGAGAGAAGAGAGAGAGAAGAGAGAAGAGAGAAGAGCAGAGAGAGAGAGAGAGAGAGAGAGAGGAGAGAGAGAGAGAGAAGAGAGAGAGAGAGAGAGAGTAAATTTTTGATCATCTTAAATTTCAGCCACCTATGTTAAAAAATCTTCAAAACGGACCGGAATGAAAGCAATCGAAAGAATGCTGCATGAAACGTCGAACTACAAGACTATGTCACCTCCATGCTTACTAAAAAGTGGAAACTCTCGAGTACTCCTTTCTCTTCTACCTTAAAATTTGCAAAATTTACACTATCTATATATATACGGATTTGACCATTTTATTCTTATAACATGGTATAGTATATATATATATATATATGTGTTACTCTTAAATTTCTGTTACTTCTTAGTAGCGGAAAGTAGCAAATGAGGAAACTGACATTTTTTATAGGCGTGATCCTCTCTTAATATATATATAATATATATATTATTATATATAATTATATATATTGTATATATTATATATATATATATATATACATAATAATATGATATATATAATATATATATATATAATATAATATATATATATTATATATATATATATTATATATATATCATAATATTATATATATTATATATATAATAATATGTATTTTATATATATAATATATATATATATAATATATATATATATATTAATATGAACATATATATATATAATTCTATATAGTATTATATATAATATATATATATATATAATATATATATATATATATATAATATATATATATATATATATATATATATATATATATATATAATTATATATATATATACTATAGTATTATATATATATATCAGAGGTGTGCACTTCCGCTCTTTAGTCCGCTAGTCCGCTCCGAGCAGACTACCAGAATAGGTGCGAACTAGCGGAGGTGGGAGACGTCAGGAAATTAACGGACTTGCACGTGCGGATCAGAAAAAAAGTTTCCGCTCTTTTTTCCGCACCTTTCTTGAAAAATGAAAGTATAGATACTTATTAAGAATTCTTATTGGGTATAATAAAGAAATATAATTTTTATTTTAAGATTTGATAACTAATTATACTTTTTAGTCTAAGACGGGCATGGTTTTTTTTTTTTATAATTAACTCGAAAAATGGTTAGTGGTTCCTTAATATGACACCCATATATAATTAAATAGCATTTAAATTTATTTTATAGACTGAATGGCTATTACCCTCAACTATGACGTCAATTAATTGCATAGCTCCTTTAATAACTCGCCACTAACTAAACAGTTCTGTGTAAAACCCAAATATATATAAATTTATGTATATACTAAATTATATATATATATATATATATATATATATATATATATAGTATATATATATATATATATATATATATATATTTTATATATATATATATACATATATATACATAGTATTAATATATATATATATAATATATATATTTATATATTTCTATATATATATATTATATATTATATATTAATAAATTATATATATCTAATATAATTAATATATAATATATATATATATATAATTATAGATATATATATATATATAATATATTATATATATAATATATCTATAGATATATATTTCTTACTATAGTCTTTCATCTTCATTAGCCATTATCTATTTTATGATTAATATAATAATTATAAAATTGTTTTAATCATTAATAAATTTTTTTTATATAGATATATTAATATATAATATAATATTATATATTATATATATAATACATATATATATTACATATATAATATATATATATATTAATTAATTTATATTATATATATACTATATCATATTATATAATAATATATATTATTAATATATATATTATACTATATATATATATTATTAATATATATAATTATATCTAGGTATAATAAATATATACTATTGCTTCAGCTCTGAGAAAGATGATAACAATAACCGAACTATTAATTCTGTTAATAATATTTACAATAACATATTTAGAAAATGATCTAGAACAATGTTTTTCAAACTTATTAAAACTGCGACCTCCCTTTCAAGTGGAAAAAATTTTGCCACCACGGTTGATTTTAGTCCCAAATGAACATAAATTTTTAAATATGATTAGACACATATTTATTAGGTGTTTTTTTCTAAATTATAATATTTTTATTATTTTTTCATCACACTCAACTATTTACTCTTTTATAAAAAAATGTATTCTATTTTTATATTATTTCTTCGAAACATAAACTAAAATATATTATAAAAATATCAACCAATAAATTATTATTAGTATTATTAAAATATAATTGTTAATTAAAGTCATACACTAATATCTATAGGCCTCGAAAATCTCAATAAGATTGATGAGATTCTATGAGCCGGGACGGCGAGTATATGAGTAAATAGAGATAATTCAGATTATATCTACTGTGTCTCTGACCGGAATCTGTAAGCTCGGAGCCGGATCTCCGGTGCATACATAAAAATATTATAAAATATTTTTTTTTATTATCAATGAATTTATTCATATATAATATACTCTTTTTCTAAAAGTTATTAACCATATATATATATAATCAGTTACTATATGATAATATATATATATATATAATATATATATATATATATATATATATATTATATATATATATATTATATATATATATTATATAACTATTATATTTATAATATATATATTATACTACTATATATGTATTAATGTAGTAACAAAAGTAACTAACAGCTCCCACAACGTGATAACGGGATAAGTATTACTATTGATAAATTATCAAATATTCCTCAAAGTTGCCTCTTTCTTTGATACATATATAATAGAATATAGCTACCGATAATATCGTAGGGTCGAAGACTTGATAAGACAATACACTCATACGCAAGAGCGTACAAAAGCATATTCACAAATTAAGTACTCTCTACATACTACAATACGTCATAGCGATACAGTACTCTGAGGAAGTGACGATTGTATGTAAAGTGCGTGATCATAAAATAATTTCGAGGTAAGAGGAAAGAATATAAGATGTATGTTGAAGTGCCCCGAAGGGACTTATATACCTCTCCAAGATGGTTAGGAACTTCTGAAGCGACAGTCTCATCTCGCAACACTCTCTCACAAGGACATCTTTTCCTTTCAGCATAGGCAGGATTGGGGTCGACATCCCTCGTTCAAGTGAAAACATAGATAAGGACACTTCTCGGCACCTTATGGTTTCCTGCCTGCCTCGCTAGGAGCAGAGAGTACTTTTCCGGAGATCCACGCTCATCTGCTGGATAGTTTTTGACGTGCGATAACAGAGCGTGCTGCGCTATACCACCGTGCTGTCCCTACTCCCTTGAATACAGCTAATCTTTTTGCGAGAGTGCGTATATATATGTGCGGTTACATATATCGCTTCCTCCGTCCCTATTGAATGTACACGCGATGCGGCTAGGCGAGCGACCGTGAGGATATGACCGCCGCCAGTTCTTTATCCCTTATTTCCGCATCTTTAAATCTGATTAACCCGTTGGGGACTAAATAACTGAATGTAATAATATATAAAAATGTAAAGGATAAAACATATCTACAAAAAATCTCTATAGTCACTCTTAGTAACATCAATAAACCTTTATTTTGAGAGTGTCGCATCCATAAGTAATTGTCTTATCCGGCATAATATGTAGCGGACTTGTCGTACTTGTCCGAGTAGGACTAACGGAGGTTTGATACGCTGTTCCCTGAAATGTGCGTGGAGGCGAGCAGCGTAAGCCTTTGATTCCATACTGATTTTTCTCGAGGCTAGCGAGAGGTATCATTGTGACTAGCGGCTTAACGTACACCCTATAATGAGCGGTATAGTGCCTACCTTACTGAATATTAATTATTATATATATATATATATATTAATACTAATGATTAATATATATATATATATATATATATAATATTAATATATTAATATATATATCTTTATAATTAATATATATATATATATATATATAAATATATAATATTAATATATATATATAATATATATATAAGTATTAATATATTTATATATCTATATCATTATTAATAATATATATTATATATATATTAATAATTATATATATATATTATATATATATATATATTAATATATAATTAATTATATATATATTAATATATATATTATAAAATAATTATATTATATATAATATATATTATATATATATATACTATATATATATATATTTAATAATATATTAATATAATTATATATTATAGTATATAATTAATTATATACATATTTACCATATATATATATATAGCAAAAATTTAGGGTGAGTTCAAATATAATTATTATTATATAATATATTAATATATAATATATTAATATATATATATATACTAAATATATACTATAATAATATATATGGAATGGGTGATGATTTGATTCCCTAGTTGCGAAATTAAATAAACATCGAAATATATATAAGTATATACAGTGAATAATGAAGTATATATACTTGTTAATGTACGTATCATATATATATATTAATATATTTATACTTGAGTTATCTACATGATTCTATATTATAAATATCTATTTCAAGTACAAGTGAGTTTTCCAAGGTTGAAAATATATAAATAGTAATATTGGAAAATAATGATCACTCAATCTGTGTCTTCAGATATTTATAATAATAGATATCGACTGAAGAGGTGTTGACTTGAATTACATATCAGTCTTTTTATATCAAATCGGATGAAGTTATATACGGCCAACTAGATGATATCGTCTAGTCTTCTTATATGATAAATTCTACAAAGAAGTCTCATGAGGTTATTTTAGCGCTGGGACTGATAAAAATACCAAGCACATTAATAGTGCAATTTTATTTGTATTCCTTACTAAAATCAAGGCTAAACCAATATCTTCTATCCAAGAGCATGCTATTTTTGACATGTAGAATAATGTTCATCACACACTCAATTCGAACATTGCTCCAGTTATATACTTTTGAGGTAAGTATGCGTATTAACGAGCTTTAATTTAGACCACAGCTTTATATATCATACAAAATTTATCTTTGATTGCTCAAAATAAAGATGTAGATTCCAAGGACGCTATCTCTCCTAACATTGATTTTGTCGTAGTATGAATCTGAGATATTTCACAATATGATAAACAAAGTATTGTGTAAGAAAGATGTGGCCATATTATCCTTTACATGTCTCTGCATAGCTTGTACTGCTTGGGAAAATGCTAGCTTAATGATATTAACAACATTCTATTATTTGGCGCTCATAAACGTCTTTAATCTAACATAAGGCTATCTAGTTACACCTATCTTATGTCACTCTTATGACCCACGAACATTTCAATCAATTCAGACGTTTCTGTTTTTATTCTCTTATTTAATTGTGTTTTAAACCAGTTTCTTTACGAATAGTTAATTTGCTAACCATGTCGGAAGTTATTAAACAACTCAGTTCTCAGAATTCTTTTTCTTTGTAATACTTCTGCTCGGAGCTTTGTGTTATATCTATTTTCGTTCTGTCACGTATGCTGGTAGCTGAGCGCAAATGCGTAACTCAAGAAAGTCTCGATGTATGTCCTCATTTTGTTATGATATGTGCCCGAAAAAATCTTTGATATAACTTCTACGTCTATTGTATCAAATGTAGACTGCAATTCATATAACAGAGTAACAGTATAAATTGGTGCGCCCAACGTCTGAAGCATCCTAGCAGAACTTTGATGTCTCCCTCGTAGTTATAGAAAGTTCGCTCATTAGAGGTACTTAATTATGACACTGAGTATATATATGAAAATCCTAATAATTACAGTTATGGCTCTTACGAATACTTTTTCTCTACTATTTATATATTATAATTTTCATAATGTCTCTCTTCCTAAAATCCACTGATAGTACTCAAGTAATATGTGTAAGGCTTTCTCAGTAGTTATGTAAGAGAGTGACATTTTATCAAGTTCCTCACCCTTGCCACTTCCCTCTTATCACTCTAGGAGCCTACCTTCCTTCACCTCCACTCTCTTAAAACATTTGGTGGTGCGAAGCCCAACAATATTATTATTTGTCCCAAATTTTATAGGCTTCCTAACCTAATGACAATATTATTTTCTGTATGCAATTATCTACAAACTAGATAAGAGAGAATTTTTTATAGTCACGGCTACTTTCTCTCTTGCTTGGTCTGAACGCGCTAAAGCTTTCTTTGGGCCAAGCCGTCGTCTGAACTTTTGTCCAACCCTTCTGAAGATCTGCAAGTCGAGTGATAGCAGTCTCAAACTGAGTTATGAGTGTCGTCTAGGCACACAACGAATGCTTTTTACCTTGAGATACCATCTAGCGCTTATGCTATTTTTCGTTATCCATACCGTCTCTTGGGGTTCAGAGCCTATCGCTTGCGATTCTGCGCGATCAATTTGACCAGAGTCTAAACCGCATAATATTATGTTGAGCCACACATTTTCATTTCCCGGCACCAACCATCTTTTGGTGCTCTCCAGCTGGGATGCATATTTGAGAACCTCTATCTAATAAAATTTTTTCATTGTCATACCTTTAGTGTCCAATAGTTATTTCGCTAAATTCGGAAGCCAATGTTCAGATTCTAGGTCATTATAGAATTTTAGTGTACAAATTCCCTCTCAGACGATTGGTTGCAGCACCATGAAACAAGTGTTTGTTCGTATGAGCAGATACCCGTTTCTCTTATCTAATTCTGAACGCCTAATGCGTCTTTGACCCCAGTGTCACCTCCCGGCACGCCTCGTTCTTTCAAGAACATCATCCTATTACGGAAGCTTCAAGCCCTATAGTTTCTGTATGCTTTTCCGACTACATGATAATATTCGAGTCTTGACACTTTAATCTCGTGATAGTTCTAGGGACCTATAGATATTGCGCTACTTCGAAGGGCTCTTGATATACTTCGAGCTTCATTTTAGCTTATCTAAGTTGTCAGAGGCAGATAAAAGCCGTGATAGGAGGAATATCTTCATCTAGTAAGGCGAATATCTTTGAAGGCTCCATCACACCTGGTCCTGCCGTGCCTACCCATAATTGCGTACACCGAATCTGAAACTGGCTACATGTTACTGTACCGGAAGCGTGTCATGTAGGTACCTTGCGACCTCTCCGTTATGAAGATCGTAGCTACACTATACTTATTTTCCTTCCACCAATTGTTGTGTCAGCACCTTTAACACCCTATTCTACCACACACACACAACAATTGACAATCAACACTATCAAACCATCACATCATCACCAAACACAAACATCACAACAACAACACATCACAAGCGATCTCAACATCACACTGACACATCACACGAGTAGACATGCGACACTACACTTACTAACGCATCACTATCAACTCATCACACTACGTATATCTCGTTGTACATGCGCCAGTCTCCTCCGATGCCTCATAGTCTTTGAAAGAGATTCGAGCTCAAGGCTTTAATTAGAGTGCCTAACTACAGCGAGCGATACACTATTATGATTCAGAATGAAACTTGCCACTTTATTGGTGCGAAGACAATTGAAGTTGAATGCTTCCACAATTGTACATGATGACTAAACAATTGTAAATATTTTCTCTCATAATTTAATATGCTTTGATGGCACCTATATTTGTTGGTTCAGCTTTGATGTACATTATACCGGAACAGAACAGCTATCGATTGGGTGCTCGTTTTGTTGATAAGGATCTCGATGTACGTGAAGACAATTTCTAGGCTTTACTCCTCTTAAAAAACTTAAAGCTGAAGATATAGCCAGAACTATATTGTCTACTACACGAGATTATTGATTCCAATTCTTTGATGGATATTCATCTTTTATATGACTCAGAGCTGGAATGGTCTTGGCTGCATCTTATGATCGATTGGCTCTATGATTGTGTGAGGTGTGCACCGATCAGTCTATAAGTGCGGACATGAAGGGATCAGCATATTGTGATGTTCAGATTAACGCTTAATACTTGAAGATAGGTTCCCAAGTTCTTCTGCTCGTGACATACAACTCTCCTCGAATGAAGCCTTTCTTTGATTTTCTGACTCTGTGCTGTACTTATCGTTTTCAATGGTATATACAAAATTGACCTCTCCATTGATATTGAGTCTTGTCTCAGAAATATTCTCAAATTATATTCGAATTAGATAAGAGTAATCTATGTATATTAAAGATTTTTCTCCGTGAATATAGTGTATCTGTTTTACTCGCAGGAAATGTGAGAGTGCTAAAGTTTATACCACTGTTGTGTTGGTGCGAAGATGCACACACAGATGTGAGTCTGGCCCACCATAGAATGCCGATTCAGTGAAATCAACTAGGAGATGCTACATTATAGAGATAGACCAAACTTAGCAGATATTGACACACATACATAGTCATTATAAAATCTACTTCTCACTTCGTGGATGCCAAGGTGTAAGTCGCGCGACTCTCATATTCTACCAACGCCTTTCTAGCCTTCTGCAAGCAGAATAGCCAAGCTCTTTACATCTGGGTGAGCATGCCAGATGCGATTAATCCGTTGCTATTTTACTACAATGCATGATATTCTAATTGAAGTCGTGATCGAAAATTATCATAGATTAGCTCTAAGTTGTGTCTCTCCTAACATATGTGGAAGTTAATGTCTCTTCTTACAACCTCATAAGTATATATATATAGCTTAGCGAGATAGATTATGTGTAATGTATCTTACATTCAGCCCATCATAATCTTTACTTTCTAAAATAATATATTAAATAAACTGTATGGATATATGAAAATAATGCAGTCTACATTGATTATAAGGATATTTTTAAAATCTTAAGAATTTTTGCTAAGTATATTATTACATATTTTCTCAGAGTGCAGTATAATCCAATAGGAATTCTCCTAGACCTGCAGGGACATCTAATAAAAGTATCTGCTGAGAGGATTCATCAGGTTGCCTCACTATATTTATATTATATAATTATCTTTAATTACTCTTCAATTTCACACTGTGAGTTATATTCTCAAAAATTTTTTACTGCGAAATAACCTATCAAGTATAACATCGACCTTTATACCTATGTATTTGTACACTCTCAGTTTATAGAGTAATAACTAAATAGTATATCTAATATTATAATATCCAAATTCCTTAGTAAATATTTTAAAAAAAAATTAGAAATCTATAATTATATAATATATAATACTGTAATAATATATAATAATTATACACCTTAATTGTAGTGAATGCAGTAATCTTATTAGTTTATATTATCTTGGAATGATATTAATAATGATATTAATGGGAATAACATAATACATTAGTATAGAAATAATTGTGGAATACAGTACACATTACTACAAAAACATTGTTATGCCAATTTTTTTCTCCTAATACACAGTTATTCCAACAATACTCACACACAACATCACCATACACTTGATGTACCATATGACCTCATCATTTACCTACATCCCTAAACATCTCAACCAATTCACACATTCTGTTAGACCTCAAACCTTAGAAAGGATCGTGGTTCACTTTCACACTCAACCTAGTACGAACTTCATGACACTTTACACATCACACTGACAGTACACACTATGACACTTGTACCCACATACACAATCACATCACACTAATTGCACATATTTGTCCTCACACACACGAAAGATAGTCCTAACAATATACAGGCCTTATTACACGTTCTCCACAACCACTAGAATAACCACTTATGACACTATGTACGTCTCACCGACACTCGATATGTGTGAGTGCCTCAGCAATCGTTTATTTCCACAACAACTTTTGTATAGAGCAATTCACTTGAATTAGTTGATCCTACTTAACTTTGATATATCTTTGCTCTATTAGATGGAAGCTTACATGACTATTGAAAATGACCTCATCATTTGATGTATACGTCTCAATCTTTGCCTTACACACCATATATTGAATGGTTACTGCGTTATGAACCAGCTCCATCTTTGTAATATAAGACTTCTTAACTCAGTTATACTCAGGTTCTATTCTGTATATGGCTCAATACTTATTAGATAGCCTCATGATTTAATTAGTATATGGTCTAATATTTGATGGAGATTTCTCTAGAGTCCGTGTGCGCTGCAACATGATTATCCTCCAAGCTCTTTTTTTGTGAATGTTCTCTACATCTATTCCTGTATGACATAACTTTGCTCGCACTTTCTTACCTTTCTAGCCTTTTCTCCCACATCATTTTAGAACAGAGCTTGATATAATTGTATGTCATTCCCCGATCAGTAAGTCTATAAGCTGTGACTACCACCAGGGCGCGCACAATGCGCTTCACTACCCACGCAGATAGGACATGGCAACCCTGACATCTACCCAGGACTGAACCCTTGCTCAGCGTCTCCAGTCCCAGCCGCGTTTCCCGTTCACTACGCCGCGTGAGCCGCATATAGAGCGCTAATATATTCCCAGCTATATAAGCGACATGAAATATAAATATATATTATTAATATAATATATATATATTATTATATTATTTAATATATATAATATTAATGATATATTTAAACATAGTATATCTCATCCTTATAAATTATTGCTCTATTAACCGGTAGCTACTATTATGTATATTATATATTAAATATGATTATATATATATATATATATAATATTAATATATATATTATATATATATATATATATATATATATATATAATATATATAATATATATATATATATCTATAATATTATTAATTAATTACTTTTTTACCATTTTTATTCATATATATATATATATATTATATATATATATATTATCTTCAAGTACTTTTCATAAGAACATATAGTGAATTATTTCTGAATAATTTAAACAGTTTTGTGAATAATCATAAATTAAAACTGGAACTCTATAGAGACGTCTTATTGAACAATATTTCATATAGGGCTTGGGTTTCTACCACTCTCATGAGCAGATAATGTGTGGCTTGTCAAAATTAAGAGAACTGCAATTATCAATTTTGAATGGTTAATAAACATTTTTAAATTAATAAACATATACATTTTTCAGACCTTATTAAATAAAATATTTATTTATCTTTTGACAGTTAGTATATATATTATATCAGCATTCATATAATTTAGTATAATGCTTACTTGTTGTTTTGTTTTTTTTGTTTTTTTGGAGGGGGGGGAGTATATTCCTTATTATTAATTTAGGTTTGCTTTTATATTTAACAATTACTATACACTGTAGAGCAAGCAGGTTAAATTCACTTAATAATCAGAGCGCTCCAGTCATTACGAGCAGACAAAACGAGTTAGCGTATGCCGTTGATGTTCTCGCATTTAAAACATCCTTTAACATCAATTATGTTTTATCCTGCTATTAATCATATATTTAGAGTTTTTAGAGCACAATCTTTAATCATAGCCTATATGTACAATTAAGCAGTAAATCAGAAGGTAAATTCAATAAGAGTAGTTTAGTCCTCATGCAAACAAAGGGAATGTAGTATGCTTTTGTTTTTAGCTGCGTTTACTCCGAATGACTTATTAATTCTCTTTTATTATGTTAATCTGCCTTTTAACCTTTTTGAAGTCTATGCTTTGACTCTTTGAAGGTGATTGATGAACGACCCTTAAGTTTTGTTATTAGTCTTAGTTACTTTTTATTCTCATTGTATATTATATTTTCGATTAATTTTTTATCTTATATTTTATTATTTTATATTTTATTTTAGTCCAATTATTTAGATTTAAATTTATGCTGTATTACTATTATCACGACTACCCTACCTGTTAACAAAACTAATTGTCAAATAAATTGCTACCTTGATGGCCCGTAATATGTTCGATTGGGATACATTAAACACACCAACTACACAGACGACGAGCGACCTTTACACTATCACCACACACACCACTATACATACACACACCCACACACCCACTTATATATCCAACCTACGACGGCGTAGGCACAGCCGAGTAGCGAAATCCGACACTCGCGCCCTAACCCCTAACAACATCACACACCACCAGCAACACCGGAGCGCGCAACGAGCGATCCAGCGACACAGCACGACACTTATCCACGCGCCCATAGGTAGACGGCAACCCTGTTAAAGAACATCTACTCTAACAACTCGCTCTCATAGTTTCGCTGAAGGCGAGGACCCCAGGACTACATCAACCGTATAAATTCTCTATTCTCCAGCGAGTGTCATGTTTTGACAAATAACGTGTACATTTATATTACTCATTATCCTCCTATGTAGTAACGTCAAAAATTCTTAATATTATCTCAATAGTTTCATAAACATCTACTATACTATAATAAATCAATTTTTAACATCTATTCTCGCAAGAAATTTAATTATGACTATCTGTCCTATTACTCTGCTTTGTTTGTTCTAATTTATGTAGATTTTGAGTATAATCATCGAAGTTTGGAATATTTGCAATATTTCTTTATCTTATATACTTATATTCGACTCGACACTCTAATTAACGATCATACTTATATATGTATTCTACGATAGAGCCGCTAACCGTCGATATGATAAAAAAATACTAGTTATTATCTCTCTGTTAGGAGTGCCAGAGCCCTAGCAGTTCTCTCCCTGCTTTACCCACCAAGCTTTATGCGCAGCGTTTTTTGTATAAAGTGAACATATACACTGCTTTTACATCTACTCTTTAGCTCATGTTAAATAGTATAAAATAACTAAAACATAATAATAATCTTACCCTTCTCTGCTAACATAATACAAATATGCTATTTTAACTTTAAAATCATTCTAGTAATTTTATTTTAAAAGATATAACATAATATTACACTATGACATATTTATTAATTATACTCGCTTACAAAGTTAACTAAATAAAATATTTCGCACAAGTTTTTTTTTATAAATTATAATATTTTGAGTAATTTTTCTATTTATTTATTATAAATTTCTTATATGTCACAATTAGACAATTCACATAACTACGAGAAATACACACAACAACACTCATCACTCCTTACAGAATATCAGAAACTGATACCTCTTTCCCTATGTTAAATAGTTATATTTTAGTCATGCACCTCGGGGTGGAAAATATTCACGAGCTACCTTACCTGGCCGCCTACTATATCTTATGAACCTACTACGCAGCATGTCCGTGAATGTATTCATACCCCGCTACACGAACTTCTGTTTTGCACTGAATCTTATCGCCCGCTCCCCCTCAGTCCCGAGCACACTCTTATTAGGCCTCAGTTTTCGAGACCTAACTATATCTTTGCTCGTGTAAAATAGTTGGGTGAAACTAACGGTACGTAATTAATAGGCTAAAATTTTAGAATAATGCTACATTAAGTTACCCCGAATCTTTGACAAATTTAAGTAATATTCTCCTGATTTAAAGAAGCCCATACACAGTATAACGGATCACATAAAAGGTATATATTGTCCAGTAATCAGACATAGAACATATACCTCTTATATGTTATCTGATATAATATATTTTATAAATATTTATATATATTAAAACATAATAGAGCCTTCATAGACTTGGATAGGTATATCACTTACTAAAGCGTGTGAGTCGTTTCTGCTATATCGGGTAACATAGAGAAAACATAGCTCTCCGGCTTTCTCTAGATGAGGAAACTTGAGTGAAGATAGGAGTGAAGTAAATAACATTACCAATATACTACTCTCCTTTTCTAATTAACCAACCTTCTGCTAAATATGGATATGTGGTCAGGAATTATTGTTATCGTACTATTATTTGCCTATTTTAGTGTATGTATAATAACAATGAGTTATTTTTCGAATCCTCATAAGCTACTTAATAACCTTGTTGATTTGTGAGATAATAATAAAATTATGAGCTTAGTTCTTTATAAAACTTGTTATATTGAAGCAAGGTTAGCGTTTTTTACATTATCTATTATAGACTCAAACTCTAATTTAATAATCTAATGTCGTTTTATCATGTTTAAGCGGTGCACAAGTTTAAAGAACAAAGTTATTATAAAAGATTTTATATTCAAAATTTTACTAATACAATATAAAAAATTTTTCTTTGTTTTCGATATATTAATTAAATAATTTAGTATCTTATTTGAGGAATACATTATTAATTTCACTAGAAATATATGAATACCATAATTTATCTATTCACTAGATTTATAGGTAGTAGCATCACGTGAAGGCAAACATACGCCAATAAAGATGCGCCCGCGAAGTATCGCAGACCCCGCTAGTGCTATACGGAACAAATATTATTTAATGCAACTATGAGGTGTGTCCATGGTATAGCATATGTAAACTGGTGTGTGTTATAGTTTAGGTGTTTGTGTAGTGTGTGTGTGTTGTGTAGTGTGTGTGTGTATGGTGATATGATAGCGCTATGTCTATGTATGTGTTAGTAGAGCTAGTAGGTGTGTGGTGATGTGTATATCTATATATATATTATATATCATAGTGTGTGTGTAATATATTATATATAATATATATATATATTATATATATACATTCATTTAAAAGAACTTAGGACCTGATGATGGTCATAGATTGTGCTCTCTGTGAAAAAGGAAATTCATGCAAATTTATAGAAGAGGAAAGTGTGGTGTAGTGTAGTGCTGTCGGGGTAGAGTTTGTTCTCAACTTTTTAGTAAGCATATTGGGTGATGTGTGGTGCGTAATACGATTATTGGCAGTTCGAATCATGAGGTTTCGGACAATTGAGACAGTAAATAAACATCTTACTTATGTTTATAACGTATATGCTATTACAATTCTCTCACTGTACCAAGTAATTTTTGGAAGAATAGTTATAATATATAACAATAATAGGAATAGAAATAAAAATATAGGAAATAGATAATACACAAATATAATACACTATAAACTATCAATATCATCAAATACGTACATAATACACACATACATTCATCTACTATACGTCTACTACAATCTACTCTCATCTCGATCTCAACATGCGTCTAACATCTGCTCATTACTCATGTTACATACGTTCTTACATCTAACCTCTGGTTCTACATGCTTCCTCTCTCTTCATATGAGACTCGCAGTTAAAATCTCAACATATAGCATTGAAATTACTTAAGAATCCGATATTAAGTAAGTTACTATATAGTTTTCAGCATACTTAATAATAATAGGTAACACCTCTCATTAGAATATTATACATGATTATTACTATGCTATATAAGTATGATTATATGATTAAATAATAATATATCTAAATATATATAAAATAAAAATGCAGTAAAACAATATTCAATATTAAGTTATAAATGACTCTAATAAATAGTAAGAATATAAGCGAAGAGATATATCTCTAATAAAAGAGGTTATTTCCTGTATGAATCACTCCATTCATTATATTATTGAGTCTCTTATCTCTCTCTCTCTATCTCTATTCTCTCCACTCTCTTCCTCATTTATGATTTTATCTACTTTATAAGGTATATCTAGTGTATTTATAAATTTATATGAGTTTAAAGCAGATTATATAAGCAGTATAATAAACTCAAATAAAGCGAATACTAAATATCACCTTTTGTTGTCTAATAGCTAATATATATAATAGTGTTAACTACCTACTATTGATTTTATCTTGATTTTCTTTTTATATTTATATAATTTAAAATTAATAATTACATTAAAAAGAGTATAAAAAAAAGCAAGTTAAAACTATATGGATATAGTTATAAAAGCAGTAAAGCTATATGATTAAAATCTCCAAATATATAATGAGACAGACTAATTTACTACAAGTCAGAGTGTCCTGAAGAGAAATTACTTCTGGTGGTAAATCACTCCTAAATGCTACTATTTAAGCTATACCAATATATTGATAAAGGCTTATTCCTCTCAAGTCGTAAGAAATAAGAAGTAACTAACCTCTTATTATTGATTTTAATTCATTAATTAATTTATTCCTGACCAAGACACTACTGCTATAGTTTATTAATAATATAAATATTAAGTATTAACTAAATAAATTAAACATTGACTGACTTATCAATAGTATATTTGAAAATATAAATTTTATGCAATATATATTTAACTAATTTGATAATTCATCAATAACTATATATCGAAATATGTTATTATATATAGTATTATTATTAAATATAGGTCTGATAATGAGTTTGGTAGTTTAGATTCTGAAAAATGTTTTTTAATAAAATGTTTAAGTATATTGGGAAATAAAAATGAAATAGTAACTTATTTTTATGTATTTATATATATTAATATATATATATATATATCGATAATAAACAAAATATTCTTAATATATCTTCTATAGCAATACTTTGTAAATTTCTGGTTTATTCAAATTACTTGGTTAAGAAAATAATAATAAACCCAAACTTTAAATATGTATATATTAGTATATACATTATTTTTTTATAAATATTATTTTAAGTAATAGATCTAAGTTACTCAAAATAAAAGTAACTTTTATTTAATGTTATACCATTATAAGGTATCTCAAAAAAAATATTTTCCATCAGTAAAATAATTTAGTAATTTTTATGGAATAAATAATAGACTTTTTATTAATATTATTTTAATTATATTATATATGATATATCATATCAGGAGTTTTAGTGCATTCTAATATTATATATTGCATATGAGGTTGGATTTTTGAGGCATACAAAAATATTGATATAATTTCTTTTCGCATTGATATAATGCTATATTTCAATGAATTATTTATAAAAATTCAATAATGTTATATATATATAACATATTATTTTTAAATCTTAAAAAGTTATAATTATTCAACTCGCAATATGCTCCAAATCATAAATAAGATTTATACATATTAAGATTAGTAACATCATTATGTTGATAAAGCCTTCAATAATCTCAAAAAATATGTTAAGTCGTATATTTTAATATATAACTTCTTAGTTAATTTATTGGAAACTTGTCTCTGAAAAATCAGTAAGTGCAAAAATAAACATAAGCTATATTAAGGTGGTTAGATAAGGCGTATCATATTTATCAAGATTATCTATAATACGTGACACTAGTTTAGCAAGGCGTGCGTATCTTAGGTCTGTGTAACTAAATATAGCGCGTAACTCGATAGATCCTTTACTAGCGAGATGCCATTATCTAAAAAAATATCGATAAATCTATATATCGAATAATTTAAAATAAAATCATCATATCGCCTCGATTATTTTCGCCACAGGAAAGGAGTCTCACACGTACTCTCGCCAGCTATAGTCGGGTGATACAAGCGCATAGAATTATTTGACATCTGGTTCTAGCCGGGACAGTCAAAGCTTCGCGTATGGAATCACAAGGGCGAGTGGGATATAGTAGAATAACTAGTCGGTACTATGTACTATGACTCGGGGACGCGGCGTATGGCTGACCCACCTAGCTGATGATGTGTCGGGGTTGACAGCGATGCTATTATTTAGCGGGGAGGCGCTATGCTTGTCAGCTACTGTATAGTGGGTATACCGCTTATGTAACCTATAGAATGGGATAAGATTTCTATAATACTAGCTTACTGTAGCTCTTATAGTATTAGTGGTATATATAGGTAGAATAAAGGCTATAGAAAAGGATAAAGAATAATATGACATTCAAAGTTAATGATATATATTAGGTCTATACATAAGATAGATAATCCCTCTTCAAATTATACGACGGATATCCTAACAGTTATATGTAAAAAAAGCAATAGAACTACTCACTTAAGAAACTCTGATCAAATTTATGTGGATCAGTGAGGCAAAATTTCAATTACTCGACAAGTAAAAATACATAAATAGAAGAAATCACTCTACTAAGGGATAAAACTAATCAATAAATAAAACAACAGAATAATCAACTTCAGTTAGGCAATCAAGCTGACGTGATAGCTCATCAATTCTTAATTAGATGTTGGTATATCAAACGGAGCTGACGATCATGACTGATAACGAGAATTGTATTCTCATCTTAGAACAGTTCTATGAAACCATCATAAGCGCTGAGTAAGATTACAGAAGTGTTTTATTGCGAAAGGGTGATTAACTGCATATTAATATCTTAACGCTTAATATACAAAGTTGAGAATCAAAGCGTATATAGGGATCAAATATATCGGTATTGTGTAGAGTATAAGTGTAAGTGTGATATATATTACTGTGTGTTTCGATAGTATATGTAAAGTATATGGGCTATGTGAGTAATGTATAAAGTATATAGTCCCTAATTGGCCTATAATGAGTATGGTAAGTGCGTATTAATGATGTTACATAGTATTGTTAGTAACTGTAATGTGAGTGTATATATAGTTATAAAGTGTCTATATGGTAGTAAGTTGACTCATTAATATAGCGTGAGTGCTACTAGTGTTACTAAATATTGGTGGCTGTGTATACAGCGTTAAGACGTGTGTAATATAAGTCGTCTACTGTTAAGTTCCGTTAATAACTGTTACAATATTTGTTTTACAGGTGTTGTATAGTGTGCTTTTAACGCTTTTCGTTGTTATATTACGATAAATATATAGAAAATATATATAGAGTAACGAACTATAATTTACGAGTTACCATATTGAATGAAATTATACGTATAACGTATAGTTAAAATTCCCCTACTATCCGCTATATTACACCGTTTACCTAATTTTAACGAGTTTAATAAATATTATTTTCTTATCAGATTTTAATCAATTTGAATTTAGTTTCTCGAAATTTCTGATAACAGAGGTAAAATCTATTTTTTGCACTAAAAATACTATCTCATTATAGTCTATAATAATACGGTGACTTTACCGATTTCATGGCTCAAAAGTGTTATTCTTACACTGTTATTATCGCCGTTTATAAGTTAATAGTAATGATTATGTTCTAACTAAGTGTGTTTAGAAAAGATCTTTAACATTCATGCACTATGGTATGAATATTCTCATTTTTTATTGGTTCGCCTATGCAAAGAAACATAAAATAGTAACACTAGACACCAAATTGGAGTGTTCTCCCCTGTTGCCACGTACCTTATTATCCATATAGGAGGTAATACCGCATATCATGTGGACGCTTTCATTCTAGGCGCATGTAGTTACTTAGGACTACGATAATGAGGCGTTCTGTAATAAATTGTGATAGGAAAGACACGTAGAGATGTATTTGAAGTAGCCGGCTCAATCATATGCGCACTCGATTGCGGCACTTGTAGCGTTGTAGGCAACATCTTACTATATAACAAAAAACTCGTATAACAGGCTCAATCTCTCATGCTTAGTTAAATGACGTCTCAACGTCTATTCCTGGCAGGCTCACTTGCATACTCTAATCTGCGTCATCTACATTATATTCTCATAGTAACCCTAAAATAATCAGAACTATCTCAACCTAAGAAGAACTACCTTATATGGTTTTGAGTTGTGGGAAATCTCTCCTCACATTATGGTGATAAGCTAAACCATCAATATATGCTGTCTTGTCTATGTCAAAGCATGCTTCCAAATCATACTATACTGCAGTGAGCCATACATGATTTCTCTAAAAACGCCCATCCCAAAGTTAATATTTAAGTGTACTCATGATAGCAGCATAATGCTGACCCATCAATAAGACTCTGTACGTTCATATATTTCAAGATGTGATGTGGAGTCCGAATAAGAATTGGCAACATCTAAAGTTGTTACTATATTCTTAAAATGTAATTTGAAACCACTTTCTCAAGATATATAATCTGATGTACACATTATATAATAATTTAGATCTTGAGATCCTAACTCTAATCTTAAGGGATCATTCATAATATAGTTTGAATATATTAGGTGATCATTTTCTATGCTTTATTAGGCATCTCTCTAATTGATCTTGAAGTGGCATCTCATATAAAGCATTGTATCTGATTATTGATTATTTCTTGCAATCCTTTATGAAATATTGTGAAAGGTATCCAAATTAATAGGCAATAGATCAAAGACTTGTTGTTAGCTGCTTCTCCAATAACATAAATGCATTTGAAGACGGTTTGTGACGATTAACGTTAACTTCCGTTACATCCTTTACCGATAAACGCTTTAATGAGTAACGCCGTTAATTTTTTTGTGTGTCTGTGTATAGTCGATTTGATGGTAGTGATTAACGGTTGTAAAGCTGCATATACCCCTCCGAAGGAGGCGGTTAAGGGCTTCAAGCGCCTTCGGTTGTGTGTGTGGTCGTTGTGGTGATCCCCCCTCTCAGGATTCACACCTTTCAAGGGGCGCATTTCTTTGTGGTTTGTTTTGTGTTGTCTCTGTTGTGAATGTGTTGCTTATAATCACTCTTGATTAGATGAAATCTGTTATTCGTAAGTTAGGGTAGTTATGTTTGATAGGTAAGATATTAGGCTATGAGGTTGTGCGGACTCGCGGAAAGGAAAATATAAACTACGTGTGTAAGTATCAGGATTCGCTCGAAATGATGAGCTGTGTAAGAATGTATCAGGCGTTCGTTACAGCTGACGATGATGTGTTAAAACGTGCGCGGTACCTACCATGACCTCTTATGGTTATTAGGACAATTTTGGTTGTACCAGTATCAAATTGCATGATGCGGTTACCCAAGAGGGATATATCTTTGCTAGAGGTCTACGTATTTGTAATGCACGTAAAGTATTCCCATACTTGAGCTAATCCCTAGCTTCATTACCTCTCTGAGTAAGGACAACGAGTGTCCCAACTTTTAAACTCCTGTGAATACCGAATGCTCATTATAAGGCCGTATTAGATTATCAATCAAGGAGGCGCTAAGATACCTCCCGTATTGCCATATGGCGGAATCCATGCCATTTAATTAGAGAGGGTCCTTTATTAGATCGCGCATCATAACGTAGCGAGGGTTTCTCAACATGAGTGTGCTTAGAGTAGTAGCGGGAGATACGATGCTGGAGGCGAAGTACAGATCAGCGGCAATACTCGCTCCTGGATTATGCTACCCTTCTCCGGAGCTGTTAGGAGAAATGTGTCAAACGAGTCAAATTGTCTGAACAATTTAGCATGATTATCCGAGTAATGAAGACTCATTAATGTATCTAATAGAGAAAGCATCTCGGATACTCTCCAAGTAAATAGATTTATGGTTAGGTTCTTCCAAATAGTTTGCCAAACTACGCGGTTTATTAGTTGCCAAATGTGACCAGCATTTGAGGATGAAACACATTGGAACCTGAGAACAATATTACAGGACATTAAAACGTTGGCGCGAGGCGAGTAAAGGTCTAAGAGTGAATGTACATGGTGCTCCAAAACACAGAAGATTATAGGCTTCCTGGTCTCGAAGGAATCGTACCCCTGGTGATAAAACTATATAGGGGTCCGTGTACTTGTAAAATTAGGGATGAGGCCACGTATTAATCTACATACGTGCTCTAGTCTGACGGACATTGCTGTTTTGTTTAACGTCATGCAAACCCATTCGGTGCAAATTAGGGTTGCCATAAAGAACTTTGAATAAGATGTAGAGTTCGCAATATAGATTCATTAGGGTGCTCTATAAAAGTGTAATTCTATGTTCGACTAACGTGCCAAGGACAATAATTTTGTTGCGTTAAGCTCTTAGAAATAATACCTACAAATATATGTTCAAAAACATAATAAATTATACATATGGGTATCTATACACCATCCCTTTGTGGTAGTGGGGTTTCGTCTTATATTAAATAGGAAACCCCGGGTAAATGGTTCTAAAGATGTTTTCCCATCAGTGTATGAGATACAAATTCTAAAGGGCAGGTGGTAGTATATACAATAGTAAGCAGCGGTGTATTTATGGATCCACGTATCGAGAAGTACACCTCTACTCTGCCTACTACTAGTGACTGTTCTGTTTTCCTGAGCTCGGCTTGCATGAATCTGCATGAAAAGCTTAAGGGCGTTGCTACTCTCTTAACTCTACTCTGCATAATTGTCTTTCATGTAAGGACTACACTCTCGAAAAATACAGTTGCATTGCCTAGATAAGAGAGGAATATTCGATCATCAGTCAGTCTACAGTTTTCCCTAGATCTCTTTTATCGTCCATAAGTGCCATGAAGCCTACTGTAGTTTTCATTTTAAAGTAGTAAGTATGGACATAACTTTTTTTTTTTTAACAGTTGCGCGAACGCATTCGACTTTCAACGTGCTTTTTTCTGAATTATTTTGGTCAGTATTTGTTATATTCTTCGCTGTTTTTGGAAGAGATATGACAATATGAGGATCAAAATCTTGAATTGATTTCTGCACTAGTTTCATCTGCATCTGAAAGTGTACCTTCGAAGGGCCTTTTCGACACAGGAGCAAGACGGAATTCTGTTTCTTCAAACACTTCTGAAGTAAATGGATAAATTATTGTGCTGCGAAATCCTGCATTAATGTTTCCAGGGGTTAATATATATATATATATATATATATATATATATCATTTATATTACTATATATATATCATATTATATATATATATTATATAGATATATATATAGTATATATCATAATAGATTTGTGGATCATGAGAAAAAAATTTAAATGGGACTAAAGAAAAAAAATATAATTTTGTAAATAGATATATAGGTATATCATAATATATATATATATGATATATTATACCTATATATATATAGTATAGATATTCTACACAACTTTATACATCTTCATTGCCGTCTTGGTTCACATTCTTTTTTTTTTAAGATTATGAATTTATAATGGATTGATCATATGGTTTATTTTCCTCCGAATCTCGAATTAAATTAAGCGAGACTGACTTAAAATTCCACGAAGACGCAGAAAAGATAAATTCCAATTTTGAAGACTTGGAAATATTGTTGAAGAATGCTAAAACCGAAGCAGACAATCAATCTCTTGAAGAAAAATGGCAAAGAATTCAGCAAATGTATCAAGAACTTCTCATTAGTGGAAAACAATTTATTAAATTAGCTAAAGAGGTATGGATTACTAATTCTTCCGGATTTTTTTTTCTTATTTTAATTTTATTATATTTCTAATTAACGTTGTTTGATTGTTATTTAAATATTTTTCTTAAGAACTTAACTGGAGGCAGATAACCCACATGAGCCCTAATTTTAATTGTTTATCTATATATACTAAATATATTTTTTGGAAATCACAATCATATTGTTTTGTAGTGCAAATGAATACATGGCACATGAGCATTTATCTTAAGGGAGATCTAATTGTCAGCCAGTGATTATTGGAAAAGTTACTGCTGAAAATATTGCTTCATTCATAAATTGTCTATGAAGATTTTTTTTTTCAAATAAGCATCTGTCAATAAAAGTCATTAATTGGAAGTTTTTGGTGACTTGCAAATATATTTTTTCGCAGTTTATGTTTTTCAAATGACATTTCTTTAAAAGATGCAATCTAGAAGAGCCAAGCCTTCTTGATTTCATGATCTTTGTCTAAGCGAAAACTGGAGAATGCACTAAAATGATTAGAAACCAAAAAGGCTACAGTAAGGAAAAGCCAGCATGGGCCCTAGTCAAGACAAGTTGACCAAAAGATTTGCTGAGACTTGCTTACAATATTATTTATTGAAGTACGCAAATGATTTATCATTTATGCAAAACAAGTCTATTCGAATTTCAGCCGAACAACCTACCCTTTTGTGACGTTTCTTGGACTGCTAAAAAATCAACACAAGAACATGGTTCAAACATTGTTCTCAATATAGTAAATATCACTATATATATATATATATAGTATATATAATATATATATATATTATATACTAGTATATATAATATAGTATAGTATAGTACTATATATGATATATAGAGTATATAATATATATATAGTATAATATATACTATATATATATATAACATATATATATATATATAATATTATTAGTATCATGATATATTTATATATATTCTGGCAACTATGTCTGCCCTCATGTTTGTTGTGTTACTTTTTTGTATTTTAGCCGACCAAGTACTCCATGAAAAGCAGGTTGGCCGTAACTTTTAAATAGATTTTGGTGCTAAACTATGAGAGTGGTAATTTAAAGTTTTGGTGCAGTCATTCTGCGGACATTTTTTATAAAAATCACAGCCCATGGTAAAAATAAATTAAAATTGATAATTGAAAGTTACGCATTATATTAAAAAACAATGACATCTTTAGAAAAAAGTTACAGCAGACTCGTGAAGTTCTGAATAAGCCCAGTAGGCTTCCATACTCCAACTCCGACCAAATTTCATTCTACGCACTTTATGCGTAGGCTACTTTACACAATACACCAGCAAATTAACCACGACTATGCATCTAAAAACAAACGCATAGTTGCTGGAAACTAAA
>JABUQX010006400.1:15000-16243 GCA_015478945.1 Trachelipus rathkii | reverse complement strand
AAGAAAAGAAAACCAACGGTATAAAGAAAACGAAATACAAACGAAACGAAAACAAAAGAATAAAAAAGAAAACGAACGTAAGAACGAAAAACCAAAAGAGAAAGAATATCGAAATTACGAAGAAAAAAACCGAAAACAAAAACGATGAAAGAATGAAGCAAAATATCGAGTCTACATACAGCTTTAGGGTTTTGCAGACTCGTCCAAAGAAATGAAACGCGCAATCGATTTTATTATTATTATTATTATTATTATTATTATTATTATTATTATTATTATTATTATTATTATTATTATTATTATTATTATTATTATTATTATTATTATTACAGAGAGAAGAACTGTAATATTCTATAAAAAAAAAAAAAAAAAAAAAAGTAATTATACACGTGAGAATTGATTAATTAATTAATGCTAATTAAAATTTATATTTATAATAATTAATTATGGAGAAATTTATTTTAAAAAAGAGACGTTTTTGGATTTTCACGAAAATTTCTATGTGAAAAGTTTGAAATGAAAAAAAAAACGTAAAGGCAAAATGAAGAAATGACCCTGAGAAAGGTACGAAATCGCAAAATTTTAATTGTTCAATTGTACTAATATATATATATATATATATATATATATATATATATATATATATATATATATATATATATATATATATATATAGTATATATATATATATATATATATATATATATATATATATATATATATATATATATATATATATATATTCGATGAATACAAATTATATATTTCGTTGAATAATATCTGAATACGATTAAATCTATTTACACCTCATATGTTCTTATGATTATGAGACTAAGGGATAAAATGACAAAATTTAACATATTCATCATATATTATACTAATATATGATAGAACCTTCTAAATAATGGACTTATGCCAATTGGGTCATATTGGGAGATTTATTGATCGAGATTTTGGTAAACTGAAGTTGGAGGATGGTAAGGTTTAAGAGAGAGGGGGAGGGGGAGAGGTAGTGAAGGGGTACCTGGGTATTTTGGGGTTCCGGGGAGGACAATACTTTACTGGCCTATTTTTAGTTCATAATCCATAACAAGTTCTCTAGGAGTATTATTATATATTATATTAAAGGTTAACTAAAACAAAACTAAATATGAATGAAATTAAGAATAAATAAACTAATCAATTGATATAAATAAATCAAAATGTAAATGCGAATCTTTAGCTCATATTCACATGTGTGTGT
>JABUQX010006400.1:7500-10000 GCA_015478945.1 Trachelipus rathkii | reverse complement strand
TCAACTTTTTTCTGTTATAGTTTCAACTTTTTTTCTGTGACAATTTCAATCAAAAGTTTAATTTTTTTTTTTTTTTTTTTATTTTATTTCAAAACTAGAGATATTTTATCTAGGAATTAAACACTAGACCAACTCCACAGGAACCCTATTTGCTACCAAATACGCAATGATAATTATTAATCGAACCGTTGTGTGCAAAAGTGGTGTAAGTAAAAAGAAAAAAAAATTGACTTTGCGAAAATTAAGGTTAAAGTTAACGTTTTGTATTGTATTAAATGGGCAACTGTTACACATTCACTGCAATATTTTGAGAAATAATTGAGTTAGATTTAAAAAATATTCGCACAAAATAGGTTGAAAGTGGAGCTATCCAATGATGGTGAAAGTCTGATGCATAAAAAATGACTTACACAACTCTTGCATTCATCGTCTCAGCTATTTAAATTGTTACTTAAAGTTAGTTATTCCTATAATTGAAATTTAGTTTCTTAATTTTTATTATAGTTTATTTGCTATTACTGTGTAACTAATTCTAAAATATTATTCCTCTTTTCCCCATCTTTCCAATCCCAAAAATATTTAAATTCTAAATTTAAAACACCAAAGCTCTTTCATTTTTAAAATTGTTTTATTATCTTTGCATATGCTTCAAGCAACAAAAAAAAAAGGCAATCGTAATACCCATCTGGCATCATTCTATTTTGACCTTGACCCCCCCCCAATTACCTTCATTTCCATTCGTTGCTCCAAAAAGAGAATTTTCCCCCTGAGCGCCACATAAAGAACGTTTAAAAAAATAATCCGCCATTTCCCGAAATTCCATTTTCATACTTCTTGTTTCCAACTGTAAAATTAAAGCAGAATTGTGATGCGCATTAAAATCATTAAATAAAGGATTTATAATTAAATTTCCCTTTGAATCTGTAAATAATGATAACAATAATTATTATGATTGGTCGAGGTGCACCGGTGCATGGTGTGCTCATTTCGGTGCGGAGCGGTACACATAATTTCAATGTCCCGGGGAAAATGTTCTGTTACAAAAAATATAAAGGAGCTGTGTGGAGTGATGGTGGTAGTGAACGAACTTCCTAATTCGATGCGGAACGGTGCTAGTAGTGCAAGAGCTCCTGATGTGGTGCGGAGCGGTGCTGGTGCTCGTCTAACCCACCAAGTAACTACTTATGGGCGTACCGCCAGTTTAAAGATTTATAATTAAACCTCCCTTGAATCTGTTACGAGTGAAAACTACTCGGCTAAACTTCATGGGCGTAGCGACACTTAATAATTAAAGGAAGAGATGTATGGGGAAGCTTATTATTATTATGCTTATTTACTAATGGAGAAGCTTATTATTATTATTATTATTATTATTATTATTATTATTATTATTATATTATTATTATTATTATTATTATTATTATTATTAGTAGTAGTAGTAGTAGTAGTAGTAGTAGTAGTAGTAGTTAGTAGTAGCAGAATTTATTGTTATTATCATTACTAATATGAAAACTTGAACTATATAAAAGTTTAATATTTGAAAATTTAACTAACTTTAAAAAATTTGAGAAAATATTTTTAAAAAAAATAAACAAATTTAATAAATAAATAAAAAATAAAAAAAAAACAAATAATTATTAAAATAGAAATAAAAAAATAATAAGTAAAATAAATAAATAAATAAATAAAAACAAATAAATAAAATAAATAAATAAATAAATAAAAAAAATAAAAAAAATAAATAAACAAATAAAGGATAGAGGAAAAAATAAAATTTCGTAAAAAAATAATTTAATTCAATTAAAAATGAAAATTTGTCGAAAGAATTTTGTGTTGAAAAACCGAAAAATATTTTGACAATTTTACAACCGTTTCATGACAGCTCATTTTTAATATAAAAACCAAAATTTAACGAATACACATGAACTCTCTCTCTCTCTCTCTCTCTCTCTCTCTCTCTCTCTCTCTCCTCTCTCTCTCTCTCTCTCTCTCTTCTCTCCTCTCTCTCTCTTTTATATTTTTTTCTTTCTCTCCAATCTTTTATCTATCTTTCTTTCTCTCACTCCTTTATTTTTTTCCTCTCCTATCTTTTCTCTATCTTTCTTTTTTCTCTCTCTTCTTTCTATATTTATCCTTTTTTTATATTTATTTATTTCTACTCTCTCTCTCTCTCTCTCTCTCTCTCTCTCTCTCTCTCTCTCTCTCTCTCTCTCCTCTCTCTCTCTCTCTCTCTCTCTCTCTCTCTCTCTCTCTCTCATCTCCCTACCTCTTCTTTCTCCTCCTCCTCCTCCTCCTCCTCCTCTCCTCCTCCTTCCTCCTCCTTCTATCTTCTCTCTTTCTTCTTCTCTTTCTTCTTCTTCTTCTTCTGCTTTCTTCTTTCTTCTTCTTCTTCTTCTTCTTCTTCTTCTTTCTTCTTTGCTTCTTCTTCTTCTTGCTTCTTCTTCTTCTCTTCTTCTTCTTCTCTTCTTCTTCTTTCTTTCTTCTTCTTTCTTCTTCTTTA
>JABUQX010006400.1:0-2500 GCA_015478945.1 Trachelipus rathkii | reverse complement strand
AAATCGGGCATATTTTTTTCCAATCGTCATCCGCTCATCGTCATCGACAATTTTGCGATTATTTTTGCCGGATTAATTGAACAAAATATTAAGAATTTTGGATAATTATTAAAACTCAATAATATATATATATATATAGTGTATATTATTATATATATATATATATATTATATATATATATATATATATATATATTATATAATATAATATATATATATATATATATATATTATATATATATTAAATATATATATATATAATATAAATTATATGATATATATATATATATATATTATATATAATATATATATATATTTATATTATTTATATATATATTGTATATATATATATATATATAATATATATATATATATATATATTATATATATATATATATAATATATATATATATATATATATATATATTATATATATATATTGTATATATATATATATTATATTATATATATAATATATAATATAATGATATATATTATAGATATATTATATATATATTTATAATATATTATATTATATATATAATATAATATATATATATATACCATTCAAGGTTATGAATTCTATGCCTAATGCGTTCGCCTTTCTGTTATTGCGTTTATATCCACACTCATCCTCCAGACAACATCTTTTATCCACATATCCATATACACATACTTATATCAATCACCACTCTTCTAGACAACATCTTTTCAGACATCCCTGCATCCCTTATATCCCTATGTTAGTGGGGGAGAAAAAATTCCGACAATGTATGTGCCCGCGTGTCGTGGGGCAACTAAGTGATTGAGTGGCTAGTTGGATTGGTCTGCCCACTACCCACTTATCTTTTGCCAGAATGCTAATGCAAGCTCAGAGAAGTCGTGATCGCAATTAACTTGCCGTTCTAATTTTTTTTAAAAGGCGAATGTATGAATCGTTATGGATACATGGAATTCAGAGGAGATAAATGTTGAGGAGAAGAGGAGAGAGGTGATGGATGCATTTAGAAAGGGCAAATTTGATTTGGCTAGCTGTGGACTTGAAACAAGATAGAAGCGAAACGGTGAAAAGAGTGTTGTGGTGATGAATGTGTTCTGGTTTGTGTTTAAAGAAAATGAGAGGGGGATAGGAAAGATTGCAATTTGCATGAGCGACTTGTTGTGAGAGCTATGGTAGATTTTGTGGTGTGAGTGCTAAGAATTCTTAAAAGTTAATTTTAAGTTTTGCAATATGTAGAAAGTATGTGTGGTTCGACATATGCGTCATCTGAGGTAATGTGAGGACTTTGCGATTTTCTGGGATACATCTAACATGATGTTTTGGATGGGTGTAGAGTAGGGGATTTCTAGTTTATTCTGTCACATATCTGCCCACCTAATGAATTTTTTTTACCAGTGGTCACCACCATTTCACAGTCAGAGCCAATTCAAGCAGGGGCTGCTATTACTCTCAAAAGTTCACTCTTAGGTTTGAATAGGTAAAAGTAGGTGGTGGTTTGCCGACATATGGTCACTGAGGGTACATGTTGAAAGTGCGATTTCTGGATAGATCGTGAAATGATGTTTTTGGATGAGGGTGAGTAGCGGGATTTAGTTCCATTTGCCACTATGCCACCTAAGATTTTATTTTTACAGTTTGTCACCACCATTCACAGATCACGAGCCGATTAAAGCGAGGGGGTGTAGTACGCCTCAAAGTTCACTCTCTAGCCAAATTACGCAGAATGAGGCACAGAGCAGGCTTTAAAGTGAGTGGATTAAATTCAGTAGGAAACACAGAAAATTGAAGAGAATTCCACAGAACAGAAGTGGCGGGAAAGAATGAAGCACCACAGTGAACTAGCCTGGAGTTACCAATATCAACACAGATACAGCACTCCTTGTGCTTACGAAGGGCGTCGTAAAGGTGGTGGTGCGCAAGTGCGATAAGTTCCCTCGAGCACTTGTAGCTGGGGGGGGAGGGGGGGAAGTCGCCTATAGGATAGAGATAAAGCACAAACAGAACAGTTTATAAGCCTTTTGGCACTTGTGACTCACCCATCCGAAAGATGCGGCGTGAAACAAGGCCCCCCCCCTATAGGAGTGAGCAGTACTCCGATACAGGTGGCATGAGACCCTTTATAGCGTGGAGCAAGCTGGAAGAGGGAAAAAAAGTCTCGCAAGTCTAAAACAGAACTCCCAGTTCCTTTGGACGGCCGCCCTAGCAAACCGTGGGTGGACAGTGAGGTTTCGCAAGATCATTTGTTTGGTTTATGTTAAGGCCAAGGATGTTACATGTTCAACGATGGTAGAGAGCGAGAGACCGTTGAAAAGAGATAGGGATGTATAGAATGCGTTTGTAGAAGGGAGATTTGTTAGAAGGTTGGGTTTTTAAAGAATGAATTTCACAAGGGTGAGACGACCCCATCCGAAATTCTATCTAGATCAGCCGAGAATAGAATAGGAAGATTAAGACGAGAGGCAATTGCAGAGTAAAGAGGGAAGCAGATCTCCTTTTTTTT
>JABUQX010006399.1:30000-42596 GCA_015478945.1 Trachelipus rathkii | reverse complement strand
CCTGGAATTCAAGTGAAATATAAGCCTGACATTCAAGTCTGTATTTAATACTGCTTTAAACTAACATCATGATATTGAATCTAGTGTATGAGGTTTAGATATCCTATATGTTTAATACAACTCATAAGCAATAGGCATTTATAGACCTCCTGGCCAGATCGTTTTTTCTCAAGAATTAGAGCTGGCATTGTATTTGAAACAAGAAATTGGAGACCACACGCATGGCCACCAGTATAAGGAAAAAGTATATCATAATGGTAGTGATTTAATTTTCCTGGCATTTCAATGGGATTCCTGTCTAATACGGACCAGTGTAGTTCAGTATTTATAAATGATTATACTAGATAACTTTATTTGAGCCCAGAATGGGCCATGAACCCAAGAACAATGCACTATTAACTTAGATTATTAACTAATGATGAAAGTATGGGCAATAAGATTGAGAGTTAGAGAGAATTTATTAGAGAATTCAAAGTGACCTTAATATTATAATTAGATTTAATTTATGAATGTGATATCTGGCCCAAATGCAAAGCCTAAATAAGGAACAAATCCTAATTTCCAAAATGGGGCATTTTACCCAAAATTACGAGACATGTCGCTTAGATAACTGACTGGGAAGATAAAGAGTTTAAAGACCAAGACTGTTTTATTGTGGGAACAATCTTTTAAGAGTACCAATGTTTTAATGAATCATATTCATTTTATGTTCTAAAAATAAACCCATTAGGGCTGGCGAAAGGAGAAAAAACCTGTTTGTGGGCAAACTAGAGGGAGACAAGAGAAAAATAAGAGCATTAAAGATCAATGAAAAGCTTAGATGTTTTAAAATATTCAAGCGTGGAAGATGGACAGAGAGGGGGCCGTGCCATGAGGGACAAGATCGACGCGGGGGCGGAGACGAGGAGTGGGGAGCGGGAGGAGGGCCGGAGATGGACAGTTGATGAGAGGAGGAGGAGGAGAGGTTTTAATAGTCATAGAAGAGAGGAGAGAATGGCAGAGAAATGACAAAAGAATGTAGAAAGAGAGTGGAGTGAAAGAGAAGAGAAAAGAGATAGAGAGATGGTGGGAAGAAGGAGAAGAAGGAGGAGAGAGAGAGAAGAAGACGAGAAAAAGAGAGAGAGAAGCAGGAGAGAGAGGAGAGAGAGAGAAAGGAGAGAAGAGAGAGGAGAGAGAGGAGAGAGAGAGGAGAGAGAGAGATGAGAGAGAGAGGAGAGAGAGAGAGAGAGAGGAGGACAGAGAGATGAAAAGAAGAATGGAGGGTGGAGAGAAGAGAGAACAGTTTGAAGTAAAGGAAGAGAGGGAAGTAGATATTAGGAGGAAAAAAGATATAAGAGGAACGTCGTCTTGTGAAAGAAGAGGAGAAAAATTGGAAGGGATATAAACAAGTGACGGACGCAGGACGAAAGCAGCAGAGACAGAAGCTCAGAGGAAAAGCGGAGAACAGAATAACCAGGAACGAGAGAGAAGAATGTAGAAGAAGTAGAGGACAACCAGGCAAGAGAGACAGAGGGTCCGCTCAGAGAATTCAATGATTAGCAGAACGCGAGACTAGAAAAATAGTAAATAAGGACCTGAAGAAGAAGTTTGTGATTATGCTTTTATCACAGATTTATAAGAGTAAGAAATAGGGAATCAATAGGTCGGCGAAGTAATGTAAAATGATTGAATCATTTTATCAATTCAGATATAGGAGCTGAAGGTTCAACATTTTCAATGCTTATTTTGCTTCAGTTGTTTACTGAGGAAAGATTTAGATAATAATAGTTTGGAGACTAATATTCTTGTATGCAGATGAAACCATAATCAGACTTAGCAAGGAAATTGAGTTTGATTTGATGTAAAAACGGAAGTTATTAAACGAGGAGAGAGGCAGGGATAGAGAAGAGAACTTTACTAGAACCAAATTGACCAAAACTGCAAGGCCCCTGCAAATACATGGTAGCATCACATTTTGAAGAGTGTCAGTACCAGCATCAAAGGCACGTTTGATTTGATTTAAGCCATCTATAACCATTCTGAGACACAGGACATGACTGGAAAGTGGCACATGTCGTAGATCCCTATTTATAATGAAAAGGTATTATAAGGAAGATTGGTAATTAATAGCCACGTTAGGACTTAACATTCTCTGTGTAAAGGTCTTGGAAATTTAGCGAAATCCATATAGAGAGAGAAAGTAGCTTTGAAAGAGGATGGGAAGAGAGAGGAGAGAGAGAGAGGGAGGAGGGGAGATTCGAAACCACAATGGATAGGAATAGCGGGCATTGGAGAAGTTGTGGTAGGTCGTAAGATAAACGCAGCACCTTTTGCAAAGAGATGTTGAGCGGAGTTTTCAGGATGTTATAATAACTTGTATTTGTGTTCATTTCCGTAAGGAGAACTTTGAATGACTATACGCTCATGTCGCTAATCGTTGTTAGGCAGGAATGGTATTAGTAGTATTAGAACGAACGAAGTAATTTGTTACAGACTTGGCCCCAGCCTATTCCTACTCGAAGCGTGACTTGCAGAAAGAGTGGGGCTATCTACATCATATTCAACTTTCCAGTCAAGGTACATCACAACACCCCGGGTTGTAGGAGAAATTACGTGGATTCGCTTCTGTTTTGAAGGGATTAGAAATTTCATTTTATATCTTACTACTAGTCTGAGTGTGACCGGAGATAGAATTGGGGTCCGAGGGCTTCTGACTAATATATATACGCTATACGGAGTCCAAAACATTCCTCGATTCGAGGCTAATTTAAGCATGCCTTTTTGAACTAAGGCTCCCCCGCACATTAACCGACTGATTGAAGAAATTAATTGCAATGTATTTAGGTGGTCGTATGCTATGAGAGTTACGTGAAGGGAGCTTGGCAATCAAACAACGCCAAGTATTAGAAGAAGTTAGAATAGAAAGCCGTTGAATGATGGTCTCACAGACAACGCTGATGGAAAGTCAGATCTTTCTCAAGAGTACTTATCATATTAGTGTCCCGGAAGGTAAGTTATTTAATGCAGAAGGTAGTGGTCGTGTGAGATGATGCTAGTCCTAGAATACCCACAGTTGGATTTCAGTGCTGGCGTTGCCACTTGAGTTGTTTCCTCACTATCATATAAATGATTCTAGAAACAGGGACTAAATGACCAGATATAGCTTCTAGAATGTATGCTTACATAACCAGAAGTGCCCACAGCGACTCAACGTAAGAATAGTGGCAGGTGATTGAATCCCTACGTGAAGGGATGAACACCATGAATACTAACAGGATTCTATTATAAAATAATCCTAGGTTAAACTTTTTGAGGCGTTGTGCGCACCGAATCGCATGGGACGACCACCACTAATTCATTAATAGAAAAAAGTGTAAGATTCCTTCACCTAGTCGTATACCTCCAATACCTATAAAGGAGTTATATTAACTATGATAATGAAATGGGGATTGGACTCTTGGGTGGCACCAGGGGGGAATCGGGAGAAAAAGGATTTAGGTAGGCCAAGGGGAATCTTTCTTCCTTGACCTCCCCCCTTTTTTCCTTTAATAGTCTGCTGAAGGTTGTGCCTATTCCTGTAGCGTCTTTCGCTGTATTATTAAGCAGTAATTGAGAAGTAGCTAATCGTGTTGGAAGCTCAGAAATAAAGCTTGTAAATGCTGGTGTGCATTATATAAATCGAAGTGTTTACAAAGCAAGAAAGTTAATAGTAACACTATATAAATATGTTTAGGTAGAGTGTTATGCAAGTTTCGGCCCCTGTACTTAAAGGAAAACTATAATATGCTAGAAAGCGTTGAGCAACCCCCCCTCCCACGCTCGCCGCGTGTGAGAAGGATTATTAAAGATGGAGCATGGGAAATTACTCTCTGTGAAATATTCCTCAATTGCTAGTTTGAGAGTTGCTTTTCAAGAGCAATAGCAGCCTGCCACCGCAAATATCTATGGCAGAGTCTATCAAATATGAAGAAAAATTGACGTCAGTGGGGATAGAGAACGACTGTCAAGTTGAACGCGAAGAGGAAATAAATAATGAACTCTAGAACACTGTCTACGGTAACGCCTTCATCCGAAAGTTAAAGTGACGTAGTGATAGAACAGAAGGAGCAAGGAGCAACCGAGCAAATGGGATGATTCATTGGAATCTTGGCTGATCGTAGTTATTGTCCATTTAATAAAGAGAGTGAGCTGTCCTCACGGAGTTCGAATAGAAGAGTGAAGAGTTAAGGAGAAACCCCAGTTTCCCGTGCTCTACGAGGGGAGGTGATGGTCAATCTTTTTTTGAAAGGTCGAGGGTCAACAAAACGACACCAAGAACCACTTTCCGTTGAGTAGAATGGGGCTTAGTCCGGCAAGGTCACAGGTATTTTGATACTTCGGGATCCTTCAGATCAGAATACCGAGACTCGTATGCTTATGTCGATCCACAAAACTAGAAGGTTTTTGGAAAGAGGACCTGGCCAGATTATTGTAACAAGAGGAACAGAGAAGGAAGTCCTGAAACCATTTTTTTTCCATTAATAGAAATTATTTGAGCGAGCATATACAAGTGCCTTAGTCACGAAAAAATTTTTCGATTCTTATGGTCCAATCACTTAATCCTTTTTTGGATCTTCTCACAGTATTTGGGTAATAGGCGCATATTACAAAGGCTGTTAGATCCAAAAAAAAGATGGAAACGAGGAATGGCCTGATCGAAGAGATTCCTGCCAATAAACGAATCCAGAAGGAACGCTGAATAGTTCAGAGATTTATAGTAAATGAGATCGGCCGAGAATGTTAAGAACTTAAGCTGATGGTCCAGGAGGATAGCGTACTCATTTTCTGTTCGTGATGCTGCAGGTTGCAATTTACTCTTTGCAAAGCGTTTGTGTTAAAAGGCTGTGAATAAGGCGGAAAATATGTGATCTTCCATTTCAGCTGATATGAAAGAAATCTTGGCAAGAATGCAGAAGTAGTTTAATTCTCAATGGCTAGAAGGTTCAGCAGATAGTCGGATAATAGGATCGTGAATAAGGAAAAGTTGAGTTCACATATAGCAAAACTGATCATAAACCGCATAATAGTAATATGCAAGAAGGCTGTTTGGATAGAACGTTTATTGGTGTACAGTGTATATTCATGGTCTATAGCGGTGAATCTTTGCTGAGCAGAGTGAGAGGTATGTGTGAAGGCCTGCTGGAATTAGTTTATTCACACTTCTTTTCGAACATCTAAGCATAGTGGAGCTTGAATTGATTTTGACTTAAAGGTCAAGTAAGGTAAGGTCGAAAGTTGATATATAGTTTACGATGAGTTTAGACATAGGTGTAATGTTCGACGGAGATCTTTGCGCAGCTGCTATTAAAAAATCGTATCTTGTGGTTTTGGTTCGTAGGGTCTTTTTATGTCACAATTTGGTCTTAGGTTTAGCGTTTATGTTTACTTGAACGTTCCTGATTAAGTCTGGGTCGCTCACACTTTTGGGTCATTAACGTATGAGTAGAGTTGCCGAAAGCGATTCTACCGAAGAAAATCGACTTTGAAATGCAAGATTCTCTGCTGTGATGATATTGTTAGAAAGTTGTATATAGGCATCATCAATATTCGGTATATTAGGACCGCTATGTACTATTGTGTGAGCCATAAACTGTAAGTTAAGTGTGAAGATGGAGCACTGTGTGTGTGATGAAAAGGAGACTCCCAGCTCTTCTGCGTCGGTTATAACGCCAGTGGAAAATTGCTTTAACATTGGGCTCGGTGCAAGTTCATCTAAGACTATGCGGTACTAATGGTCACTGCGAATAAAATAATCAAGCGACAAAAAGGTTCAAACGTGGATCATAAGAGCATGGAGCAAAAGAGCGTTAATACAACTATAGGGATAAAGAGTTTGTGGTATCTAACAATGCTTCATATGTGGGAGTCCTGTGGTGTTAAAGGCATCCCAGGGGGAAAGATCATTGTTGTTTAGAAGTTTCATTCTTCATACGGTATGTGTAGGCGTAGAGATGGCACGCAAACAATAGTGCTCCGCATAGCTGTGGCGAAGGTTTTGAAGGTCGGGGAAAGCTGAATTCGTGCTGCCACTGGTGTCAGTTCTCAGTTTTTTAAAAGGCTTCAGTGATGATGTGACAGATTTATTGAAAAGATTCCTGATACCTATGCATTGATCACCTCTTTCTATGAGAGGTTCGGGCTCATTATATTCCGACGAGTTGGATGAAGTCGACGATGACGATGGTGTTTCGAAGTTCCTGTAGGCATATGCACTTTGGTTGTATATGGGTTTATTAGTTGAACAAGTTTTCTCAAAATTAGAGTAGGAGCCATGACAATTCCAATGAAGGAAGGTGGTCATGCCTATTGTTTTAAATATTACTGAAGATGGTCTTTTTTGAGACCAATTGTCGTCTATATGTGAACTAGGGGTGGATGAAGTGGGTTTTAAGGATGGAGGAAAAGGCTGAGACGTGTCGATCTCGACGAGGGTGGAGCAACAATATATTTGGTGATAAGGCAATAGTCGTACGTTTTATGCGCGCCTAGATTTAACAACGTATTATCTTTATAAGCCATTTTCATAGAAGTTAGACCTTCTTCTCCGCAATAAATGAAAACACATCAAACAAATAAAATAAATGAAACATAACAGTAATAACGGCGGTCGTGACTAGGAACAAATCGTGACATGGTTCATAGGGTTTTAAATATTAGTCATTCTCCCCCACAAACATAGTGTCTAGCACAGACGACGCTTATCATTCACAGGCAAGTTCCCAGACCCCTTCCGTACGTGGTTGATTGAATTGGATGTGCTCGGAAGAGCCTCCTAGGAACTCTATGGCGGTTTTTTACCCCGTATGTACGCATGGAACCTATTAACTATTAGCCGTATTAGAGCTTTAGAATTATTCACACCAAAATTCAGGACAGCCGCTCCGGTTACACTCGTAAGTAAGAGCCCTAAATTGGCGCCCCAGTCATTCAGGCGCAACTAAAAGACCGGTTTATCTCCATGTACCCTCATCCCAGGTTGGTAAGAAATGCAGAGATGGACTGTAGCAACGACACATTCTGGAGTGAGATTTTGGCACCGGATGTTTATCGCGAAAGGGAACGTGTAATGGCGAAGAAAAGGAGGACAATCCTCTCTTATATTGAGTATATATAGGATATTATGGTTCATATTGGATACTTAGTATGTAGATCATAGTTTACCTTCGGAATATATATTTATTAAGCCTCATATACTATAAATATATGGTCATTCTTAATTACATGTCTCATATATTTTACGTATATTAGTTTTCGTTTTATGCCTTTGAAACTACCATTCTTATTGCACAGCGCTGTATATATATTACTAGATATAATTATATAATATATATACTAGATATAACAAAAACCTACGCTCTCATATCAATACCTTAACGGAGTTCAGATAATACCTCCTAATATTCTACCGGTCAATCTTACGCGATAATATATATACAACACGCATATATATGATTGTACTACTCCCTATTTACTCGTTATAAAACGATTATTATATATTTTACATATATATATATATATACTAGGTTACCTAGATTATAACATACGATCTATACTAAGAATGCTTATCATAAAAGTATACTCATATATACTATATTATTAACATATTATAGTACTATATATATATAGCTAATATATATATGTATAATATATATATATAGTCATTTTACTATTTGATATATATTATATTATACATATATTATTTATATTTTATTTCACTCTGTATTGTGGATAACATTTATACTATAATATATAGAATGTAAATTTAGCGTCTGTCATATTAAACTATATAAACGTCATAATATATAAATAATATGGTCGAGATAAAATATCATATAAAATAATAATAATGGAAAATATTTTTTAGACTAATATTTATATAGAAAACTTTATTGCTCTATTTCAACCGGAGATACGAACGATAAAATACTACATAAGTTAATAATATGTAAATTTTATAGCTCCTCCTAATGATCATTCTACATTTAATAGTTTTATATAAGTAGAAGCTTATATATATATTTATTATTTAATTAATACTTAATAGGACTTGAAAATATTTCTTAGTATATTAATCATATACGTCATAATATAAAAATATAGTTAACACAATAAACATTATATGATGCTAAGAATTTTAAAAACATTATGTTCTTATATTATTTTTAATTCGACTTCTTTTTAATAAATTTGCCAAAGAAATTTATCTTTTCAGTTTTTATATTATTCTTGTAATCACACAAAATTTTTATACTTTTATTGTATAAAAGAAATTTCAGAGAGTTTCATTAATGTTAACACTCGAGAGAAATTAATTCTATCACTTTAAAAATTCTGTACTAATGTCTTACGACTACTCTGATGAAATCATAATCCAGTATTATCCAGTACGTATACATATAATATATATATATAATATATAAATAATATGAGTAAGATAATTAATATGTATATACTTATTATTATATATATTGTATATGTATATTTTATTAAATTATACAGAATCACATTTATTATTGTATAATTTATATCGATATAGTAAGATATAAATATATACAATAAAATTATATAAAATCAAATGAAAGAAAATTGTTGAAGTCGTCCAGTTATATGGAAATCATCATTTATTGATAATGAAACATTTTAAGATCAGGTTAATTATTATTATAAATAACTATTGTATTTTAATTACTGTGCATAAAATTAAATATTATTTTTTTAAAAGATAAATGAAATAATAAATAATCATTTTCTTTTATTCATTCTTATAATATATTTATTTAATATATATTATTATATAATGTAAGATTTATATATATAGTTTTAACCTGGGTCCAAAGGTTTTTCAACTATCTTCATATTCTCTTTGCGCTGTTAACTGCAAAAGCTTCGCGCTTATCTCAGAGTTCGGCTTCCTGAGACGAAGGTTTACTCTACTGAGGATAAGAACAAAGGCAAGGAACTTTTATATTATATGTACAATGGTAACCACAATTGTGTTCCAGTAACCAATTTGTGAAATACCTCGTAATCTATATATATTCTAATAAACATTTGTAAAATGGAAAGAATGAGGAGGAAGAAAAGGATAGCAAGAGAAAAGAAAGAAGACGAGAAAAAGATTAGTAAAACGAAACAAGGAAGAAGAGAACGAGGATAGGAAACGGGAAAATATAAACGATGAGATAGAGGTTAGCAAAAGGAAAATAAGATTTATGTGCATTTCATGATCACAGCTAGACGACCGTCTACTTCTGACTCACTCAGATGGATATTATTATTATTACTATGCTAGATATATACTTACCCAGGTAAATTTGAACATACCTAGATAATCGAATAGTTTAATTTATTTAGGCAAGCGTATTCTTAGACGCCGCTTATAGACGGTAAAAGTCATACACGTTGATGAAATATAGGTTATAGACCTGTCATGTACAATTACCAAAGTAATAATCATGTTATTACTAGCGGCATTACAAGCGATATTTAAGAATAACTTTATACTATTTATATGTACGTTCACTGAAACCTATTATAATTACAGATGTTGCCACGTACTATAGGGAGAGTAACTGGTCAGTCTAATTACTCACCAAGATTCACAACGGCGAATTGTCTATACTCAATGAGATAACAGATCTTATCACTGATAACTGACACTAAGAGTATTGATCCTGCACACCGTACTAACCGTAACCCGACAACCTCAGACACCAGACACCGTACACCTGAACACCGACCTAACCGACTAACCGTATACATAGCAAAACACTCTTATTAAAATGCGCACCGACTCTTATATGTGAGTAAATACAAGTGTTACAAATAATCATCAGGAAAGAAATTTACTGAGGCTTTATATATAATATGTTGCCTCCACAATCTTACTCGCGTCTTGTAATAATACATTCATTTTTTCTATACTTAGACATCACGTATCTATAATCTTCTTGCGAGATTTAAATACCTATATATTTTAACTGTACAAACTAATAATTTTATTTATGAATCTTTGTTTATTTATTATTATTATATACTATATACTATATATTAGTTTTTCAGTTTACTATTATTATTATTATTACAGTTAAATTATTTATCTAATATTGATTTATATTTATTAATGAAAGTGTAATATTAGTATTATTCATTAATTAGTTAGTACATTTTCCTAACACTTAACTAGTTGAGCAAGTCTTCCTATGCAGTAAATAATCGAGATGTTTAACTTCTAGTCAGAATCTGTGGCCAACTAGCAACTTAGCTCATTCCTTATTGTCATGACGCTCCTTGCTCAATTGGAAACGCGACTATCGAATGCGTTATTCCACGATTGGACACTCGGGAAACTACTAATCTTCAGTGTAATAGTATATGTCTTTTTAGTTAAATATCTCAGGGATTATATTTTACGAGTTTAGTGCAAGAGAGCTGACTAATTCCATCCAAAAACCCAAATAAAGTGATTCACGATTGATATAAGACAATACTTTGATCTATATTTTACCGTGCCTCTGAACATCTTGCATACGAGCCCTGTGCTGCTAGAACTCTATTCATGTCTCTTGCTGTTGTTCATTAATCATACTCTGTTGGAACGCTCGTCATAAGTCTCCCAGTCACAGTGCTAATTAATATCGAGACATGCATATTATTATCTTACTCAGATACAATATGCAGTCCTTATTGTAGTCCATTTTGGTCTAAATAGTTGTGCAATATCCGTACAATCATACTGGGATTATTGGCGTGGTGTCTTACTAAGAAACTGAGAGTAAAAAAGCGTCATCACTATTAGTAGCACGTTAAACCATCGACTTGTACATATCTAGTCTCTATATAGATACTCACCAACTCCATGCCCTAATTTATGGATACGCCACGAAGAGCTTCAGTACGAAATGTTTATTCTCTTTATTGAGAGAAGGTATATTCGATATTCTGATGCAATGTTTTGTAAACTCTGAGTGTCCAGAAAATTTTTGACAGTAAATATATGAGGCAACTTGTTTTACTACTTTAAAATTTTTGTAGTTGCGCCGATGCGATTTTGCTGCACACATCTATATGCATAAAATAATTAGTGTTCGATCAGGGTCAATTTATCTGATTTTGTTTGATTTTTTTTGTTAATATAAACTGTGCCACATCCTGATAGTGGATTATTGTTTCTTAATATCTTTTTGATGGCTTTTGATTTTTGCGGATTCGTAATATGTACCAATCTAACATGTGATACATTTGACAAGTTACAAATTTCCGCAGATCAGCGGTGTATACCGCTATACTATATCTGTTAACCACAATAAGTGAAAATACATAGACTAGAACAATAAATAAAAAAAATCACAAATTTATTTTTTTATTATCGGTAGCATAAATTCTAATTAAAGCCATTGGATGGCCATCCCTAACTTCATAATCGTATCGATTTCTTCCAGCCTGCCACGCCTACATCGTTGCAACGATTCTTAAAATCGTAACTTAGTTCAAAGGGAGCGTAGTAAGCGTTGTGCAGGAACGTATTACATTCATTGCAATAAGGAGTGCAAACTTACTTAAATATTTACGAACTCAGTTTGTTCGGGTGCCAAAATGAAAAACTCTCATACTAGAAAGACAAAAAAAAACTCACACATAACCATCTAATAATAATTAAAAAAAATAATAGATGGTTTATATTACAATAATGGACCATGTTGATGCTTATATAATATATATATATATATTAATAATATTATATACTATATATTATATAGTATATATATATGAGTGTATTAATATTATATAATATATTATATTAAATTAATTGATATATATTAATATATATATTAATATACTATATTAATATTAATTATATAATATATAGTTATATATATATATTAATATAGATTAAAGATATTATATAATATTGATATAATGTCAGATATAGAGTATAGGTATTTATATTAGAAAAAAGAATAGATAGATAGATAATATAAATATAGATAGATAGAAGATAGATAATAACAAAGATCATGTAGAGAATGTGAGTTAGATATAGTGTAATGTTGATTTTAGAAATTTCACTAACATAGATTTAATATTTATAGCCATATATAAGGGTAACTATTATCATGGTGAATCATAATTGTGTTGTAGACTCAAAATTATGTATGGAAAATTTTGCAATTTTTAATAAGAATGAAAATGTTGTTTTAAACTAACTAGAAGACTTTTATTATATATATTATTAGTCTTATATTATTGCTTTCCCAAAAAGTTTGATTAGAGGTATAGATATATATATTTCCATATGATGATCTTAATTTAAAAAAGAAATAATATTAAAAATAGTTATATTAATATTATTTTTAGTTATAAATTAAGAAGCATAATAGAATAGGTTTTAAACATGTTCATGATAATTAATGTGTTTTTAGTATTATACATATTGACATTAGATTATAGATTCAATTAATAAATAAATATTATCATAGATATTTTATATATATATAGATTCATTTGTTTTATATTAGATAGACTATTATAAATATATGATTATAAATACAACATTAGTTTTTATTATTATATTAATT
>JABUQX010006399.1:17500-27500 GCA_015478945.1 Trachelipus rathkii | reverse complement strand
ACACGTTTCATCGGTTCTCTTTGACGCAAAAAAAAAGTTGTACAAACAAAAAACTCAAAAATCAATCATAAACACCGAATTAGAATTTCTATAATTTAATTCTAACAATAATATTTTTATTTATAGAAATTCAATTATAATATATAATAGAATTATAAATTAGTTTATATATCTATATTATACAAATATATAATATCTAAACTTTATATTATATACTATAATTGTTATCACGTCATATAATAGTAAGGTATACGATTATAATATGTATTTATATTGAGTAAAATTTAAGTGTATAAAACTATTATATATTATTATATAGTATATTTAGTGATACCCTATTGGTCTAGAGAGAGAGATGAAACCAAGTTGATATAATAGAAGTAATGAAAAATAAATAATTATAACAAAGCGTTAATAGCTTTAACTATATATATTTAATTTATACTTATAATATAAAGATACTAGTAGTGAGTGAGTAATGATCTACTAGTTAATCGCTTTTTTAGTTAGGCTTATATATAATATGTTATATTATTGCCGATTATATGTAGCTAAGCAGATTCTTTAAGATTAGCGAAAATTAAGTGTATAGTATAACGGGCATATAATCGGATTTATAAAAAAAGATATATATACTATATAATAATATAAAAATATAACAAATAAATAAAATAAAAATATATAAAACTTGAACATATTGTTATATATTATATTATAATAACATACTATATTATATAGTATATATATTAAATACAATATTATATTAATAATATTATACTATTAATAAGTAAATTAATATAATAATTATATATTTATTAAAAATAATAAATAATGAGTAAATAATATTATGAATTTGATATACTGCATTATCTATTATATTGTCAACTATTGAACTAATTTTACATTTTTTTTTATAATTATATATCTACTAAAGTCGGGTTAGGATGATAATCCCAATCCGTAAACATTATCAGGTTGGCATACTAAGTTGAGATGGATGTTTGATTTTATAATATTCATTTGGAAAATAAAGATTGACAAATATGTTTAACCAAAACAGGATTTGAATTCTTGAAGGTCCCTTTTTTGACCAAACTTATATATCATATTATAAAAGTATAATAATATACTACTACCATATAAGAAACGTATCACTATACTAATCTTGTCGTAACGTAGCTTCCTTCATTATGACAGACCTAATTTCACTGAGTAGTGTTGCCCTATAATATTATAGTGAGCCTGAAATTATCTATCATATCATACAATCTTAAAGCAAAATTTAAAAAATACTATTAATATATATATACTTTTTACTTTTCTTTTAATTTTATTAAATAAAAAGATATATAGTATAAATACTTTTATATTATAGTTTACCTTATATATAGTAATATATATACTGAGCTGAGATATATCACTGATTATAATAAACTATACGTGCTTATATAGTAGAAACCCCTGCTTAATGGAACTAGTATCAAGAAATAATAAAATTAATAATATTATAATAAAAAATAATTTCTATAATATTATATTATTTAATATATAAATAATAACCTATAATTAAATAATTCTACTAATATAATAAATCACCCACATAAAAATTACAGAAGATTATAAATCAAAAAAAAAAAAATAATGACGGAATAAAATAATAAACCAAAAAAGATTAAAGTCCTTTTAGTAAACAAAAAGTCCACAACCCTCAAAACGTTTAAAAATATTTCCCGCTAGGCTTTTGATAAAAACCACAATAAGATGGCGCATACTGTTGCGTCTGTTCTTCAAGGTTGCCATCGTTGTAGTTACAGTGGTCATGCAGTAAGATGTTGTAATAACCAGGAAAACTAAATAAATATTAGATTTCTTCCGCGAGTGTTTTTATCAACATAAAACAAATACCATACCCTTCATTAACAACCTAGAGACTAGAGTGCCCTGCAAAAATGACATTTTCCCTAACCTCTGGATGTGGATCAAAAGAAATTGAAAAGTATTGGGAAGTGTTATACAAACTTATTAGAGAGGTCCTGTACACTCATTTTATTCCTAGTGAGCGCAAAGCTTTCTAAAAATTCTTAATCCTATTCATTACGATGTCATCTTTTTTTCATAAAAAAAAGGTGAATTACTATACGTTTTTATAATTAAAATCGGTGCGACCCACTCTGCGATGCTCCACTGAATAACAAAATTATATTAAAATAATATTGTTAATCTCATACTGTATGTTGTTTTAGAAAATAATTAATCACCTATGCTAGACAAAATGTCTAAAGAATACAAAGATGAAATTTGCTATTATTGATCGAAATTTGTTTGTTGACGTCAATTTTCAATTTTTAAATGTGTCTCAGAAAAGGCTGATCTTTCCGGACTCTGTTACTTTTGTCCTATCCCGAATATTTGAAAAATTGCCGCCTAAACAAACAATATTAAGATATAAAGAAATAGATGATTTCCATTTTTTTTTTTCATGCTAAGATCATCTTATTAAAAAGATCTACCATAAATTAATTAATTTAGTTTACCATAATAGCGCATATTGAGGTATCTCCCGCCGTCCCAGATTCTATGAAAAATCTCACATAGACCTGTTTACTTTTGTAAAAAATAATTAATGAAGAAAAAAATAAAATCCAAAACGTGGCTTGCTCTTATATTGGTATAAAAAAGTTACCATTGCCTTCTCCCAAAAAGCTTTTGTTAATATACTCCAAATAGACTTTCATTTCCCTTGATCCATCCAGACTGTGTGATAGGTAAACTCATAAATTAACAGGCAAGCCATATCTATTTCAGTTATGGATAACCTGATAAATTTGTTATGAATACGACATTAGAAATAAATCTTTTTTTATTACATATTTCATATCTTAATCTATAATGTTCATAAAAGGAAATCGTAAACCTTAAGGAAAATAGAAAAGATAAATTGAACACTATTGCACAATTCAACTTCTATACTTTGAAAAGAAAATTATTTATATAGTTCGAGAATAATATTCTGATTCGAAATAATACAACACACAACAACGTCTTTAGACTAAAATTTCTTTCTAATATTTTTAGACATTTCGTTATGTAATAGAACATAATTTTGAAACTTTAATCTAACTGCTTACAACATTAGAAAAGTGGACACTGCCCCTGAGTCTACATTACTTCTGAAAACTTTAAAAACAATAACTATGTCCCTATCTATACAGTGTTGCACTGAGAATAATGGATGCAAAAAGGACGGTAAAACTTTCTGGTCTAATGAGTTTTTGACAGTAACATTTTGTTTTTAAGAATAATAACGGATGAAAATGATTATGATAAACATATTGTTATCAATCGGGTACACACACACACACACATTATAATATAAAAATTTTTCACCTATTCGGAAAGAAGATTTTTCAAAATAATGTAGATATATATTAAATAAAATAAGTAAATCAGTGAAAATAACAGCGAAAGAAGAGAGCTGGAAGATCCTAAACGATATTAAATCATGGGATTACGGAGTCTCGAGAGAAGTTAGATATGTGTAGGCAAAAACTAAATACATTAATCCACTCGTTTAATAGTATATATATATATAATATATTAATATATATATATATATATATATATATTATGATATAGTGTGCAAAAAACAAATTATACTAATAATTACCTATACTCGTTATGACATAAATTATTTTATTTATGTATATATTTTTAGTATGAAATAGCTTTAATATTTAGGATTTCTCTGGTTCAAGCTTGTCACATCCTCCATCTGGATCTTATAGTAGTTAATTTATATACTAGCTACTAGGATTTGAATACGAGGAATCGAACCTGTAATCATACCATTATATATATAATACTCTATAGGTTACATATATTTATTCAAACTTATCCTATACCTAATATAACAAATTAAACCTACTTTAGTTGCCCATAGTATCATAAAATATATATAGGTTGTTGTCGAGACGTAACATGGCTCTATTGGCGAGTGGATATAAAGCACTAAGTAATTTCCTCTACATATACACTATTTCCAATATATTAAACTATATTTTTAATTTAGTAAATATTTAAAACATATATATATATATAATATCGGGTACATATATCGAGACGTATATTGGCAGTTGATTTTGTAGCAGTTTATCACAGTTATCTGAGTGATAATATATAAATATATCATTATATATAATATATCATCGTTAACGTTTGGGCATGATATATACGTTCTGTAGTATATAATGATTAAGTAATTATATACTTATGAGTATTATATATAATTTATATATATCTTATTACAATATATAGAAAAGGAACTATAGAAACAATATTTAACTATATTTCCCTATTTTACAAATATTTACATATTGTTGAAAAATGAACAAATTCATCACTCATGGAAATTGAGATGTTTGTACAATATTCCACAATGAGTGTATGCCTCACACATGGATCAATTACAACTTATGAGAAGTGGCTTTAGAACTATGAAGAATACACAATCATAGCAGAGTTATCTAGTAGTGCTTAAAACGCTCCCGAAAGCTCTAAGAAGATGGTGCACAGTGAGCAGAGATCTTCGTAGCGTCTGACGATGACAGTGCAACCTGCGGAAATATATCAAAAAGGACATATTAAATCTATTAATAACTTCGTTTTACTAACCTATATGATCCTGTGAGTTGAAAATAAGAGCAGAAATTAATGTACGTGACGGAAACTGTCTGGAACACATTAAATACAAGATTACTAATGATATGCCGACTTTGAAAATTGAGGTAGTCGCGATGGCAGCAAAGAACACAGACAAAAGTCAGATATTATAATCTGTACTGACACAAGTACAAACAGTGAGCTGAGGCTTAGTTCCTCAGTCATGAATGAATATATATAAACGATATTGATGTATAGCTATGATATTGCGTGTACAACAATATCGACTAAAGTCTACAATACCAATATTGATAAACAAAGCATATATATATATATTTATGAATATTGATTTCATTTTAGTAAATTAGTAACAATGTTAGTAAAATACTTGAGAAATCTCAAGAGATAGGAATAACTTTATTTACTACATTACAGAATTAAGATTCGCTACATTATTAGGTTCTATATAAATATTAAAAGGAAATTATTAGATAGATTAGGAGGGAAATATTTGATACTTAAAACTATCACACATCACAACATATACTGTCATATATAAAAACAATAATAAATATATATATTAAGTATAATAGAAAAAGGTTCCAAATGTCTAGGGTAGTTCCATTAGTAATTCGGGTCACATAGGATCCCGATATTTATATATATATATATATATATATTCGTTTTTGTTTTTACACTATCAAGAATAATAACATGCACTAATAATGAATAATAACCAATAATCTACAGGCATACTGACTAATAATAAGCACATCCATAATAATATCAAATGAATAGGGGGGGGGGGATTTGGAGCCCATTCAAATTATCAAAGAGTATTGTAACAGATAAATGTAATAATAATAATAATAATTACAGCATATAAAGCATATGAAATTGAATAGATAGATCCTGAAGATATAATAATAATTAACTTTTTTTTATTATTTTATACAATAAATAAAAATAAATATGAGAATGGATTTCCTTTTCTTATCATACTAGACATATAGTTTTATAAGCTGATACTAATAGAAATAATTTCCGGGTTTTAGTTACATATTTTATTTATAATACTTGTGCATACTGTCTAGATGCTGTAATTTCTCTCCTCTATAAACTTTCCTAGCGATCTGGCAGATAATGTACTTTAAAGCGTAATTGTCGTATCCGCTATAAGTGTGGTGCATATATAGGAGTTTTATATACTCACTTTAAACTCAGAGAACTAAAAGTATAAAATAAGATTTAGGGGAAATATGCGTAAGAATAATAGAATTATAAAAGTGATTTTAAATATTGAAGTCATTAACTTCATTAATTGAGTCTATAAAACTTACGATGAGGAAAGCCCTAGATATATGAACCCTTATAGTAATTATTAGTACCATTATATAGAAATAATAGCTACTTCACATTTATTATTTCTGGAATATACGTATTCGCTTGAAAAAACTAAGATATATATGTTAAAATATATAAATAATATACCATAATAAACGCTACGTGTGTGTGTGTCACTTTAATCATGAACAGGATTAATAGCCCATTCGATGCATGGCCTTGGCGTGATGATTAAGTAATATCACATAGAGTTCAGTTCCTAGTACAATATTAATACTAAGCCTCTCAAGTATGTCTGCACAAAGATGTAAAACTAGGAAAAGTCGTACTCGACTTATTGCGTAATCAACTAATCGTATGCGTAACTACGAGATAGGCGATGCCTTCAGAGTATCACACAAAGAATGATCTCATAAGAAAAATTAGAATAAAATAGCTGGTAATTTAAACTACTGATGTAAGTAGTTACAGTAGCAGAAATGGTATTAATTAATATATTATTTAAAAAAATAATAAAATAAATGTGAATTGATAATAAAGTATACCTTACACATAAATACAATCAATGTGGAACAGATAATTGACTATTTAGAGATAATATGATAAATATAAGGTCATCATCATCCAAATGTGTAAATAAGATTAAAATACCATATTTTAAATTTATTTTTTTGTATAAGAATTAATCACAATACAAAATTTAATAAAATATATTCTCACAATATTAGTATTCAATCAGAGAATATAATCAAATCAAAACGGACCTCATATAAGTTATATCTATAATACTTTGAATACTAATGAACTAATAATCATTTGAAAGCAAGAACTATATTGAGTGAGATTTATATCATATATGGAATCATCATGATTATAATGTGAAAATAGGATAAATAATAAAAAAATCAATTTCACTCATATAATAATAATAATAATAATAATAATAATATAATAAGTAATAATAATAATAATATATCAATTATATATATATAATAATAAGTATGAATATTATTTTATTATTATGAGCTATTATTTTCATGAAAATTGATATAATGGTCAGGGATGCTTTATATATCTCTGATAGAATTAATTTAACGTAAGTCTTGTAAACCTATTTGCTGCTCAACATCTAAGTCATCGTAGTTCTCAAAACCATTTCTGCACAAACAAAAGTAATATAGTAAGGTAATATTGAACTACAAATTATCAATTCATATTTTGCAATATATTTGTATTTTGCATGAATTTTGCATAAAAGTATCTTTAAGCGATATATTGCCAACATCTAAATTTGTTAAGATACGCAAGATACCATCGTGATATTTACATCTGAATGACTAGAGGATAAAACAAGGTATCATCCTCTTCAGCAAAGCCAGGAGGAAGGGTAAGACTAACTGAAGCGTGGACATTGGTTGATAAAGACACCATTTTATAGAGCTGAACCGAATGAGCTATCTTATTCACAACCTTCCTTCTTAATGTGGTTGTTTTAGCGTCCGATGAAGAGAGGAAAATTTTCATTTTCTTGATGATCAAGAGTCAACTGATAGATTTGCTCACATTTAGCGATTGGTAACGGAGTTCCCAAATGCAGGTTATGAACTGCGTGAGTCAGTGAGGAATGTTAGATGAAGCTTTCACCTTAGCAACATCTACCTAAATTGCATGAACTACAAACCAGACAACTGTTATATTTTTTTAGAATTACTCCATACAATCTGTTGACTGTGCTATTTCTGTTCCGACTTATGACAACTCATGTAGCGATATAAATTTTTAGGTCATGAGAAAACGCGAAGAAACAATAAAATTAACAAGTATCGCAAATTTTTAACTCATCCTACTCAAAACTAAAATTCACATTTAATTTATTAAAAAAAGTCTAATAAACTTTTAAACAAATTTTTAATGACTGAAGAACACTTAAATAAAATTATTTTTAAGGCCACCTTGATGCCAAGAAAATAGAGCAATTTTCCTATAATCGTGGAATGTCTGATCTGAACGAGTTTGAATGATCCTGATTGATCCGTCATCGGATGGCCTAATGAGACTTCCTTAATTTTTCTCGTTTTCTCATGACCTAAAATTTATTACAGAGTTGTCAAGTGGAACAGAAACTCAACAATTGTATGGAGTATCTACAAAAATAAACAGTCTGGTTTGTATTTCATGCATAGTAGGATGTGCTAAGGTGAAAGCTTCATTAAACATTCCTCGACTGACTCACGCAGTTATAACCTGCATTGGAACTCCGTTACCAACAATGCATCTCATTGATTTGTCATCTATAAATGAAACAATTCCTCTTCATAAGCAACCATCATTAAAGAAGGAATTGGATAAGATAGCTCTTCCGGTTCAGCTCTATAAAATGGTGTCTTTATCAACCAATGTCCACGCTTCAGTTAGTCTTACTCTTCCTCCTGGCTTTGCTGAAGAGGATGATACCTTGTTTTATCCTCTAGTCATTCAGATGTAAATATCACGATGGTATCTTGCGTATCTTAACAAATTTAGATGTTGGCAATATATCGCTTAAAGATACTTTTATGCAAAATTCATGCAAAATACAAATATATTGCAAAATATGAATTGATAATTTGTAGTTCAATATTACCTTACTATATTACTTTTGTTTGTGCAGAAATGGTTTTGAGAACTACGATGACTTAGATGTTGAGCAGCAAATAGGTTTACAAGACTTACTAGCTTCTGACCATTACATTGCTCATGCAAAAATAAAATTCTGGGGTAGTGATTCATCACATTATGATGATTCAATTGAAACCAAAGCTCTTCAAATGGGTCAAGTAATAAGGTCAGTTTTATTGTATATTCGATACAATTGAGAATTTTAATTTTGTATGCTTAATTCTTTACAAAAAATAATTTAAAAGGTTTTACTTATTACACATTGGATACCTTTATTACCTATAAACTACTGTTCCACATTTATTGTAAGGTTTACTTATCAATCACGTGATTTTTTTTTTAAAATATTAACTTCTCAAATGTCTAAAATTTAATCACTGTTTTTCAGAAAATTTCTTGATAAACACCAGTTTCTTGACAGCTCCTACATATCAGTTTGGGGATGGGGCTCTGGAGCTTCCTTGGCTTTAAAATTGTCTGAACTTGGAATTCTTAATCTCAAATGCACAATGGCTATTAATCCTGTTATGGACTGGAAACTTTATGGTAATTTTTTAACAATTTCTTAGTTTTTATGAAACGTACCAGAAATAAAATGAAGCTTTTCATGGTCTAAAATTCTAAGGGCTGCTTTCCTCATCCGAGTTTAAGCTCAATTTTGAATTAAGCTTCAATAAAATCTTTGCCCAAACCAAAATGGGTTTCCCCCAACATTTAACTTTTAATCGAGTTTAAAGTTAAACCACCACTATGCATGGGTTAAACTTTAATGGATGTAAAATTAGAGGCATAGCAGTAATATAACCCGGAATCTATTTATCAGTTATATAAAGGAGATGACAAGCAATTTCATCCTCTCATTTTTTTTTTTTTTTAAATAATAAAAAAAAGTTCATCCAGGGACTCATTCTCAGTTATGCTGACTATATTACCTTTATCTGTTATCAAACCTTGATATTTGAACTGGCAAATCCCCCCCCCCCTCCTTGATTAGGGCTCTGCCTGTGAGTGGTGGTGTTTATCTGTAGAAAAAAAAATGTGACCTTTTGAATTAATACACTATCATAAAACATTTAGAAACCTTTTCATTTCTTATATTTAATTATGTTTTTGTGCAGTATGTATGTGGGTTTAGCATTTATACTACTTATTGGATATCTAAAATTTCCTTATAAATTAGATGAGGAACTATTCTGATGAGAAAGTTTCCATGCTCTGAGATTCAGTATTTCTAATTAGGCAACAAAATGAAATCAATCAAATATACTTACAACATTTTTATAAGACTTTAGTCGTATTGTTACCGTTAAGTATAATCAAATTCGTATTATCATCTGCT
>JABUQX010006399.1:0-7500 GCA_015478945.1 Trachelipus rathkii | reverse complement strand
ATACATATATGATATATATATATATATATATAATATATTTATATATATATATATATTAATAAAAATAGATTATAATTTATTGAAAAATATCAATATATTGCTGTTAGTTTTAGCTGTTAGTTTGCATGTTAATAATAATAATAATAATAATAATAATAATAATAATAATAATAATAATAATAATAATAATAATAATAATAATAATAATAATAATAATAATAATAATAATAATAATAATTATGCTCAGATTTCTCAAAAAAAAAAAAAAAAAAAAAAAAAAACAAACATTAAGTTAAACGTCTACATTTAAGCCATTGAAAACAACAATTAAAACTATACTAATAATTTATTTTGAAATTGGTTAATATGATTTCATATTGCCCTCACTTAACACAACGTTAAATTAAAAAAATAATGTATTATTACAATATTAATGATTTAAATAGAAATGGAGAATAAGGATAATAACCTCCAAAAACCTTAATGTGCCATTCCAACTGCACATGTACTGTATGGATGTAATACATGTGGAGTTGAAATGGCACAAACATGTACTGCATGGATGTAGTACATGTGGAGTTGAAATGAAACACACATGTACTGCGTGGATGTACTAAGGGAGTATTGGAATAAAGTCAGAAGGGACCAAATCATGGGAAATTTGGGGGGGGGTTAATTCATTGGAGAATATAATAAATTGTGCCTATAGAACATCCCATTTACTGATGCATCTGATTTATTAGAATGATAATTATTAATTAATTAATAATTAGAAATTAATTACCCTCCAAAACTATTTCTTACACTTTATGTATTCAACCTTTCATTGTACCAAAGATTACTCTTGTTCAATTAGTGTAATAATAAAAATAACAATTATTAAAACGTTATCAATTACTTATGTATAAACTGATCCGGAAAAATTTCTACTCTTCTTTCAAATTTCTTCCTCCGATCAGTCTGGGAAGAAGAATCAAGACTAACTCCAAGGATCTTCAGAGGTTTCAACATCATTATAGTTGTATCGACACAAAATCTTGGTAGTCTCAAATTTACAACTTCTGTCTTTCATATAAAAAGAAGAAAACAAGGTCATATGAACTATTAGAAATGAGAAGACAAGGTTATATGAACTATTAGAAATAAGAAAACGTTTCATATGAACGATTAGAAATAAGAAAAATTTCATATTAACGATTAGAAATGAGGAAGCAAGTTTCATATAAACAATTAGAAATAAGGAAATGTCACATGAACGATTATAGATTAGAAAATGGTCATATGAATGATTAGAAATGAGGAAACAAGTTTCATATGAACGATTAGAAATAAGAAAAGGTCATATGAACGATTAGAAAGAAATAAGAGAGCAAGGTTATATGAACGATTAGAAATAACAAAACAAGGTCATATTAACGATTAGAAATAAGAAAAAAGTCATATGACAAAAGAAACAAGGTCATATGAATGATTAGAAAGAAATAAGAAAATAAGGCTATATGAACGATTAGAAATAAGAAAAGCAAAGGCATAAAAACGATTAGAAAGAAAAAAAACAAAGTCATATGAACGATTAGAAATAGGAAAATAAGGTAATATGAATAATTAGAAATAAGGAAACAAGAAATATGAACTATTAGATATGAGAAAACAAGATATACGAATGATTTGAAAGAAAAAAGAAAACAAGGTCATATGAACAATTAAAATAAGAAAACAATAAATTTAATAAATATGCAAATTAATTTATTTAACTATTAGATATGAAAAAACAAGGTATACGAATGATTAGAAAGAAATAAGAAAACAAGGTCATATGAACAATTAAAATAAGAAAACAATAAATTTAATAAATATGCAAATTAATTTATTTAACTATTAGATATGAAAAACAACGGTATACGGATATGATTTAGAAAGAAATAAGAAAACAAGGTCATATGAACAATTAAAAATAAGAAAACAATTAAATTAATAAATATGCAAATTATTTATTTTTAAATAATTTTAAATACTATTTAGTAAGTTGAAAGCTAAATGAATGGGGTTTGTAGATTCAATTAAAAATTTTAAATATTTTATTTTATAGATGCATCTTTTGTAGAGATGCGAACAGCGTTACTTATTTCACTCTTAACTTCTATAAGAAAACAATAAAAAACGTTTAATTGATTACAAAATTACAAACCTAAATGTAAAAGATCGTCAGTGGATTAAATTAAATCTAGTAAAAAATTTTGGGACCCAACAATCTCTCTCTCTCTCTCTCTCTCTCTCTCTCTCTCTCTCTCTCTCTCTCTCTCTCTCTCTCTCTCTCATATATATATATATATATAAACACACACACCTACACGCACACACAGGCTCAAATCATTACCAGATGTAAACTGGACCAAATAATTTATAGTATTTACCTTGAGAGTAGAGAGGAGAGACCTCATATTTTCAGAGGTCAAATTTGACTCGAGTGCTGAAAGAGGTTGTTCCATGTGGTCCGGAAGAACGATGAAGAGAGAAGCCCTCCGAAGCTTAAATGGAATTTCAAGAACCCTCGCTTCCAGACTTGGGGAATACCCCAGGGGTAAACTGAGACGCGTAATCATCATTGGTATTTCGAACCTGGTGATAGAGATGATAATTTAAAGATCAATGCTAAACCTGGTGATAGAGATGATGATTTAAAGATCAATGCTAAACCTGGTGATAGAGATGATGATTTAAAGATCAATGCTAAACCTGGTGATAGAGATGATGATTTAAAGATCAATGCTAAACCTGGTGATAGAGATGATGATTTAAAGATCAATGCTAAACCTGGTGATAGAGATGATGATTTAAAGATCAATGCTAAACCTGGTGATAAAGATGATGATTTAAAGATCAATGCTAAATCTGATGATAGAGATGGTGATTTAAAGATCAATGCTAAACCTGGTGATAGAGACGATGATTTAAGGATCAATGTTACTTAGGACTGGTAAAAAATATATACACTCATACATACACCATTTTCATTTCTTAACAGTTTTAATACAGTAATTACGCAACTGGTTCTCACCGGAGCTACATAATTACCGTATATATATATATATATATATATATATATATATATATATATATATATATATATATATATATATATATATATATAACCCAACCAACATACTACCTCTACTTAATAACCGCATACCCTATATCCTGCTGCATAACCCAGCCCGCCAAGAGATGCGTGCGGGTTTACAGAGTAATCCAGAACTATATAATTAGGTTACCTGTCTCTGTAGGTAGGATAAAAGAGTCCTTTTTGAAAAGTGGCTTTCGGGTCAAAATCGTTGAGCCAAATGGTTTGACAAAAGCACAGAGAGAGAATTCTTTTTCTTTGTTTCTCAAAAAAATTTTCATTCTCTCCCACAAAAGATTCAATTTTATTTTTCGTTTTGTTTTTCGCCCACCTGTTTGGACGTCACAAGCATATATATATATACTATATATATATCATATATATATATATAAATAATATATATATATGCTCATATATAACCAACTTATATATATATATATATACCTATTGAACACTTTTTTACATACATATATATATATAACTTATATATATATAGTATATTCTTTATCTTTCATCTTTCCCCAAATTGAGGGGTGAGGTGCACAACATGCACGGAAACAGAAAAGGTAAGTGCGAGCTCGTCGCAGCCAAATAATCCACCCTAGGGTTTCAAAATACCACACTACGACAGGCCCCCATAGTTGTATCTCGTCAATGAAGAGTTTATGCCTTGGGCCAGACCTGCAACCATGCCCCCTCACAATACCCAGCTATTCACTCCTATTACACACATTTCTTCTCGCCTCCGCGTAACTCACACTCATTTTCTTCAGACACTCCTTTACTGACTTAATCCATTTTTTCTTTGGTTTCACAGTAGGTCGATTCCCATCACACACTCACAGCTATACATCCTCTTAACCAATTGACTATCATCTATCCTTTCCGTATGACTAATCCATCTTAATACACTCTTATTCATTCTCTCGTTTACACCCTTGTTAACACCAAAACTCACAAACACGCTCATTTCTCATTTTATCAATTTTTCTCACACCTAACACGCCCCTAAAAGCATCCATCTGAACTACTATTCCTTAGATCTATATCGCTTATTCCACACCTTAGTTTCACTACTATATATTAGCACCGGTAACAAAACACCCTCATGAAGAATCTAAGCTCACTCAAGACTTTGCATTCACCAATGATTTAATTGCACCAGCCATCTTCTTGCCATTCACAACTTTCTTATTACACTCTGCATCATCCTTTCCCTTTTCATAAAACATATAGTCTAAATATTTAAACTCAGATACTTGTTGCAATTTCCCACTAGCCACCATGATTTCACACCGAGAACTCTCCTCACAAACTACCATCACCTTATGTTTATGAACATTTACTTTCAAACCCCTCCTTTTGCACACCCTGCCAAACCCTTCTATCAATCCTCTCAAACTTTCTTTAGATTCGCTATACAAATCCAAATCATCAGAGTACAATAAGCAGGGCAACCTCAAAGTTCTTCCATTCTCCATCAGACAAAGACCTTCCCTTGAAACCCCCTACTTCTAATTCTTTCATAACCCCATTCATGTACAAACTAAATATCCATGGAGACATAACACTTCCCTGCATCATCCCATTATTAATATTAAACCATTCACTTTCAACTTCATTTAATCACTTTATCGGCATACATACTTCTGATTCCATTCAAAACCCTACCACCAACACCGTATATCATTAACACCTGCCACTGAGCTTCTGTACTAATCTTGTGATGCACCTATTGCAAGTCTATAAATCCTAAGTACAATTTGTTTCAATGTGAAGATATAATCTACACATCCTCTACCATTTCTAAATTAACCTTCTTCCTCGCCAATCAGTGTATACACTAAATTCAATACCCACACATTACCAAAAACATAGTCAATACATACAAGAAGACCTGGCCTCATTTTGGATGCGAAACTACGTTATCGGTGGCTAAAATATACAAATACGTTGAGATTAAGCAGGGCTTGCTATCAGGCCTGGATAACCTATGCACTCTAATCAACCTGGCTATAAAAATATATAAAATTGAATTTCCCCTGACCAAGAACCTATTGCAACAGTCAATGAACCTCACATTCCATGGAATAGAGGGTCGTTGACATATATATATATATATATATATATATATATATATATATATATATATATATATATATATATATATATATATATATATATATATATATATATATATATATATTAGACTAAGTGATGAAAAATTCTCTAAACAATACATCTTCAATGCATTCATGATGCTGGATCCTTAAAAGAAAAACTAGTCAGACAGACAGACAGACAGACAGACAGACAGACAGACAGACAGACAGACAGACAGACATAGGTGAGCTTTTGTTTTTAATTCCAAGGATATAAATGAGCTTAGTCTAGATTAGGTAAATGCTGAACTAATGCTTACATATTAATTCTGTAAAACAAGGCGAATCAATCGGATGAGATACAGTTTTAGGGATGACCCAAAATACTTCGTCAGCGCCTTCTGACCCGCCTCGGTCTGACGCTTTTCTCCATTATTAAAAAACTTCTTGCCCCTTTCAGGAAATTCTTGTAATAGTTATCCTGAAGAGAGGCGACAGTGGCCTTATGCCAGGCTTCTGCGGCGTGTTCATTCAGATCGTTTAAGCTTAAGACCTGTCAAACACAAATATATATATATATATATATATATATATATATATATATAAATATATATATATATATATATATATATATATATATATATATATATATATATATATATATATATATATACTATATGCCATTGTGTACAGTGTGTAATAATATTAATATATATATCTATAAATATATATAGTATAATAATAATATAATAATATAATATATATATATATATATCCATATATCATATATATTATATATATATATATAATAATAATAATAATATGTATATATATAATATAATAATAATAATAATAATAATAATATAATAATATAATATATATGTAATAATAATATATATATATATAATAATAATATATAATAATTATGAAATATATATATGTATAATAATATATATATATATATATAATATATATATATAATATAATATATATATGTATAATAATTTATAATTTAGATATATAGTATCATATGTAATAATATAATATCATATATATTTATGATAATAATAATATGTATATGTAATAATAATATGTAATAATAATATATATATAATAATATGTAATAATAATAATATATATATATACCGTATATATATGTATATATAATATATAATAATAATAATAATAATATATATATATATATATATATATGCGCGTGTATGTAATATATGTATAATAATATAATCATATATAATATATAATAACAATATAATAACTATATATATATATCATATATCATATATGTCTGTAATATATATTAATTTACCATCATCCTATATATATATACATAGCTTAACATACATATATATATATATATATAATAATAATAATAATATGTATATATCTATATATATATATAATAATATAAATAATAATAATAATAATAATAATATGTTATAATATAATATCTAATAATAATAAATAATATAATATATATATATATATAATATAATAATATATAATAATATAATAATAATAATAATAATAATAATAATATATATATATATAATATATATATATATATTATTAATAATAATAATAATAATAATAATATAATAATAATAATAATAATATATATATATAATATAATAATAATAATAATAATAATATATATATATATAATAATATATATATGTAATATATATAATTTATAATATATATATGTATAATAATATATATAATATATATATATATATAATAATAATAATAATAATAATACTAAACAAGTATATGTAATAATAATAGTAATATATATATAATAATAATAATATATATATAAACCCATAGATAAATGCCTTTTTAATTTTAAGCTTTGGAAAACATTTGATGAATTGAAACAAAAAATTTAAAAGCTGATCTCAGAAGTCGAAACAACTTCTAAACTTTGCGCCTTTTGCAACAGAAGAAATTGGACTTTTTTTTTTGTTTTTGTGTCGGGGAGGTTACAAGATACCCAGGCCATGACTAAATCAAGGCGAAATGGCCGATTTGTGGATACTGCAAAGCCGATTTGGGGATATTGCCCTGAAATTTCAACATATCACATGGCAAATTTTAACAGAAGTAATTAATGAGACAGTGATATATATTTTATGAAGATGATGAATTAAGCAGAATATGTCCTTGATAAAGTAAAACTTTAAGCATTAGAAATAAAGATGGAATTCAAGATCACAAACTAAAAAGTCTGCTACTGGGAAACTTAAATTTATATGT
>JABUQX010006398.1:37500-49158 GCA_015478945.1 Trachelipus rathkii | reverse complement strand
TGTCTCTTGTACGCTTGCGTTCTTTTTTTTTTTGGTTTACTTTCGTGGTTTTTCATGCGGGGTTTCCTGTATCTCACCTTTTTCAGTGTTGCTTTTTTCCTTTGGTTGGTTTTGTTCGCTCGGGTAATGAAACCGTTCCCCCCTTCGTCCCCCCAATCGGCTCGAGCCCCTAAAAAGGGTAAATACTTCATTTTAGGGGCTCGTTGACTCACTGTGCCGTATATATATTATATATATATATATATATATATATATATATATAATATACGTTTTTTTTTTTTTTTAATTTTTTTTTTTGTTATTTTAGTTTTTTATGGGATTTATGTTTTGGGTATTTATATATATATATATATATATATATATATATATTATGAAATCTAACGTCAAATAATTTTTAAATTAATTCGTTTTTAAAATAATAGGTGACATCTAATTAACTTCACTTCAATCACGTATGGAATCGTAATATATATATATATATATATATATATAATATATATATATATTATATATATATATATATATATGAGATATATATATATATAATTATATATACGTATATACGCATAGAAATCTATATATATATATATATATATATATATATATATATATGAAATCTTACGTGAAATATTTTGAAAATAATGCATTTCTTTGCAGAATAACTCTTAAAACTACGTCAATCACCTATGAACTCGTAAAGAAACTGAAAATTAAATAACATAAAGTCATTTAAAATACAAAAATCTTTTATATATATATATATATATATATATATATATATATAATATATATATATATATAATATATATATATATAAATATATTATAAATATATATAATTATATATTATATAATCCGGCACTCATATATATATATTAGCAACTCAAAAAGCCTATAATTGAACTATGTAGGATACAAAATGACTTTCTTTGTGGTATTATAATAACCGACAACGCGTAGACGAGACGAAAGGGGATTTAATAACTGCCTATTTCACCATATATTTTATTATAATATATTATGTTTATATTTTATTATATACAAGCGCGCCCTCTCTATTATTAAATTATTTTGTATTTAATTATTTTATTGTTTCTAGTTTGGGTTTGGTTAGGTTTAGTTATAAGGGTATTATTTTTTTTATTTTATTATATTTTAGTATTTATTTATTTTTATTGTTGTTTTAGGGTGAGGAGTATATGAGTAATATATCTTATGATTTAATATTAATTTTAACTCTAGTTCTACAATACCAAATCTCATAACAGTTTATAGGCTATAGTGAAGGCATGATCAATTGATGAAGGATATATTTAATAGCTAAGCCTAATTGCAACTTAAATGGTATGTGTGTAATAAAAGTCCTAGTTGCAACTCAAAAGATCAAGTTAATAAAAATAGAAGCTCTAGGTCTATATTCCCAAAATTTCGTAGTAGGTGTCCTCACAAATTGGAATAATTGATTCCAATTAAATAATTTATTAACATATATCTTTATCAAGAATTTTTAAAACCTTTCATATAATTAGTTAGGTCAGCATAATAATAAATTATTTGAAGTGTATTTTAAGTGTATGTGTGGATGGGCTTAAATTCTGAACATTCGCTCCCTTGATGTGTGTCATTTTACCGACAAGTGATGGAAAGATTTGTGTATTTGGTAAACCAAGCAAAGCTTTGCCGAAAATGATCCATACACACATTCGGTGCTTGACAAAGAGTTCGGCGAACTTCGCATGTGTGTAGTCGGCTTTGTGGTCACTGATATATAATTGTTCATCCTCGAAGTTACTTAGACATGATCAAATAAAAAATCCAAATAATCGAACTTCTTTAAACTATTACTTTTAATAATAGATTAGCTATTATGTCTTTGACTTAATTCTTAACTTTTGGACTGCAATAAAAATGATTTGAAAAGTTTTTGCCATATTTCGCAAAATCTCACCAACTTCTAAAAAATTCATGTTTATCGAAGCTGTGTCCGAATCGCGATGTCCTCTCAAAGGGACACCATGACGTACGAGGCACAGAAAATTCTTTAATAACACTTCATGTTTTCAGTTAGATTGCCTGTTTAGTTATTATCGAATTTCTGAATATATGAATCGATCGATGACTTCATATTTTTAAGTCTCGGTCAATTTTTCCAATTGTGTCAAAAAACCTATTATCCCAATATAATTTTATTTTCTGTATTTCGCATTGCTCTCCAACAGCAAATTGCGTATCATACAAAAAAGAAAAGTTTCTTCTTATGCTCTATTATTCATACTCAATTATATATATAATATTTTTATACTATTTTATATATTTAATATATATATTTTATTGGGTTTGGGTATTAAACAGTTTTAGCCGTTTCGTTTTTTTTTTAATAAATATACACGTTTTTTTTTTTAAAAATTTACCAGATTAAATTTTTTTCTGTTTTTTTGTTTTTTATTTTCAAGAAAGTTACTGTTTTTACATATATATGCTAAAGTTTTCTTTTTTTAGGTGGAGCCGAGGTATGAATGAGCAAAGCAGAATCAACCTCCAATGAACCTATGCTCAATATATAGAAGTAAATTTTAAATTCTTATGTAATTAGTTTTATTTGTGCTCTAGGGCATATAATTATTACATTTCACATATTTATTATTATTATTATTATTTATTATATATTATATATTAAATTATTATTATTTATATATATATATTTATTTATTATTTATATATATATATATATATATATATATAATATTATAATATATATATATATTATTTATATATATATATAATATATATATATATATATATATATAATATATATATCCCTATAATATATATATTCTTCATCTACCTTTTTCTCTCCCCAAAGACTGGTGGTAAGGTGCGTTTAGAAGTTCATTGAAAATTAATTATGAGTAAGAAGAATTATGACAAAAGTGAAAAGAAAGTCCAGCCTTACCCCTCCCCTCTGACCATTACTTAGTAAGGACTCGTCACAGTCAGAAAATCCACCTATATTGCTTCACGGGTTACTGCGATCGTGACGCTCACTATGGTAATGTCAGTGTAAGTGTTTTCATCCTGGCCCGGTGGGCCACAAACAATACCTCCCTCACAAAACCCAGCCATTCTCTCACTATTATGCACCTTTATTCTAGTTCTGCAAACTCACTAATTTTTTCCCTTCAGACATTCGTTTACTGACTCAATCCACTTTTTTCTTCGATCTCCCAGCCGGTCGATTTCCAACACACCGACTAATCATCCGCTTAAAAACCGACTGATGCAATTGTAGTCTCCTTTCACATATGACATTACCTATTTTTCGCATACATATTTTCAATTTTATTACTACTCCGTTTACCCATTCCTTCACACCACACTTAAGCCTCTCTCTAATACGTTATCCTCATTTTATCAAATTTTCCTCACACCTAACCTAGCAATGCCCCTAAGATTGTCCATCTGAGCAACATTTTGAACTTTAGATCTATATCTTCTTTCTTAGTGTGGCAGATAGCATATAGTCTCAGCTATCTTATACATAACACAGGTAACACCAAACATATACTCATGTAATACTCCTAAATTAAATATCAAGACTTTGTCCCTATACATTCACCAACGATTTTTATTGCACCAGCCACCTTCCTGGCAATCTTAACAAAGCCCTTGGATTATTTTTTATTATACTCAGACCACTTGTTCCAGCTGCTACCATCTACATAACTTCACACTGAGTACTGTCCTGACTCACAAACCATAACCTTAACTCTTATCTACGTTTACTTTGCATACTCTTTCGCTTTTTAATGTCACACCGTGCCAATATTCTCGTGCTACCATTCTCTTGTGTGTTCAAACTCTTTTACTTAAATTGCGTGCCACAAAATATAATCGAAATGGATGCCGCATATAATAGGTAGGTGCCCTACCTATTCCAAATTTATCCTATCTAACACCATTTTCCCTGTCACGCCCAACCTTCAATTCTTCATAACCCCAATCCATATACAAATTGGAATAACCAAGGAGACATAACACATACCCTGCCTCACTCCGCTATTAATACTAAAGCCAATCACGTTTTGAACACCATTTAATTCTTACACACCCTTCACTTCGTCATACATTCTTTTTGATTCCATTCAGCAGCCTACCACCAACCTATATATCACAAACACCTCGCATAGAGCTCCCTATTAAACCCTGATCAATACCCCCTGTTGCAAATCCTAAAACTTAAATTACAATTATTCTTCTTCTCCCTCATTTTCTTCTATCATTTCTTCAATGTAAAGATCTGATCCCCACATCCTCTACCACCTCTAACGCACCTTGTTCTTCACCAATCAGTCCTTCAGTCACCGGACGCACTCTTTCGACCAAAATACAAACATATTTCTTCCCTATAACACTCAATAAACAATTCCCACTATAATTTCTACAGTTCCCTTTATCTCCTTTAACCCTTAATATAAGGGTACTATTACTGCTCTCACTCCCTCCCGGAACTATACCCTCCATTAAACGCTTTATTACCACAACATCAAGATCCAATCAATCAAAAACTCCTCCGTTCTTGTCATTTCACCAGTAATTTTTCATCTATACCTTGCAGATTTACCATTTCTTTCAACTATGCTTCACTCTACCCATTTCCTCTTCTTTGCTATTAACCTCAATCCCCAAAATAACCTATTCCTTCTTGCACATCAAACCACACACGACAGTCACTAATCACCTCTTCCATTACTTGCCAATGATTATACAGATTTTCGAAGTGTTCTTTCAACACTCCCCTCACATCCATTTCATCAGTTACAAAAAAGCACCATCCTATTCATTATTCTGAACAGGTTCCCCTTATTTAATTTTTAACCCTTTCGCGCTTCCTTCAGAAGAGCTTCCTATTCCCTTGTAATGTCCCCATTCATCCTCCTTCCCAAACCGTTCATATTACTCTTTTATTTCTCTTCGGTACGCATCTTTTAGCATTATTTCTTTTTTCCTCCTTATATAATTCCTAAGCTTATCTGTTCTTTATTGGATGAGAAGCTTCAGTGGTCATTTTTGCTTTGTGTAGTGAGCTTAATTTCTTAGATCCATCTTGGTTTGTTCTTTTTTCTTTTTAACTTTGTTGTTGAGGACCGCTATTGTGCCAGTACCTTTTCTTTCAGGTTCCAACCTTCTTGACGTTGTTTCGGCGATTCGTTACTTCGCGTTATCTTTTGCACACCCATCGGGATTTACTGTCTTGATTGTGCAGCTGCCAACAATTGCTTTTCTGCAGTTATTGTGTTTGAGGTTATGTTAGGAGTTTCAGCTATGGTTTTGCTGACATTCAGATATGATTTACTTGCGGCTTGGTTTTGCTGTGTTACAGAGCGTTGGATCTCCTTTTATTACTGGTGGTGTTTTTTTGTGCGTCTAGCGTAAAGCTTTTCTGCACTCTTAATTGTTTTTAGAGCGCTCTCTTTGGTGCCTTCCGTAGTGCGCCTGTTTTCTCCTTGTTCTTCGGTCTATCGCAAGGTCCGCGGAGCTATACTTTATTTATGCAGTTATGTGGAGATCTAGTCATATATGATCCGGATGAATTTCGGGTTCCATTTCTAGACTAGCGGGTGAGCGTTGTATGTGTTTGGAGACCAGAGTGCGCAATGCGAGTAGTAGCTTTCGAAGGCTATTTCTCCTTGGCCTTCGACTTCTGAGCTGAACAGGTAAATGTGCAGATATCATCTACTTTTTCTCGACTTTTTCGTGATATGCCATCCTACTCTGGTTGTAACTATGCCGGAATTTGCGTAGTATAACTTTGGGTATGGTATCTTCTGTGTTTAATGTGATTAGTATTTACTTTACACACACACACTTTTTTTTGGGTTCTCTTTTTGGTGCTTTGCTCCTCATATATATTATTATATATCACATTTTACTTTTTGTTTTTTTTTTTACCTTTATTTTTCTATTGATTTTTTTTCATCTTTTTCTTTGTTCATCTGCTTTTTTTTTTTTTTTTTTTTTCTTTCATATCTTTTTCCTTTTTTACCATATGTTATTATTTTTTTTTTTTTCCATGCCTTTTTTTTGATTATAAATATAATTTGTTTTTTTTTTTTTTTTTTATTTTTTATTTTTTATTTTTTATTTATTTTTATTATATTTATATATTTTTTTTGTTACTATTCCTGATTTATTAACTTTGGTATTTGAGTATATTGGTGTATATATTGAGTGGTTTTATTTATGTTTATTATATTATTTTATGTATTTAGTTCCTTTATAATATGATTTTGATCTTATCTTAATTTCTTAGTCTTGAAATTAATAGTTTATTCTTCGTATTATATTTTCGATGAGTGTTATGGCTCGAAGTCGGTTATAAGTTAATACTGTATTAATTTGGAACACGCACAAATGTGCATAAATTAAGTGTTTAATGTTTAAAACACCAAAATACATAAAAACATTTTTGTTTTTATTACTTTTTAAAACAAAATTTTTACCATTTTGACTTTTTCCAAGTTATAATAAATTTTTTTTCAACCAGCTCTATAATTATATTATATATATTTATATTATATATTATATTATTATATTTATTATTTCATATTAATTTTTATTATATTATATATTTATATTTATATACATTATTTTTTTGTTTTTTTTTTTTTTTTTTTATATAAGATTGGTCGATTGATATTATTTTTTATATTTATTGTGTTTAATGTATTGTTAGAGATTTCAAGGTGTTTTAGGACCTTTTTATATATAGAAATAAACTTGATGGTAGGATATCAAAGTTAGATATAAAAATATATAGTATTTACAAAAGGTTAACTTTATTATCAAGAATCACAAATAAAGAAATCGTAGCAATCTGTTAAGTGGTTTCAAATTTTTAAGCAAGTAGCGTGAATATTTTAATTTGGCCGGTTAGTAGTAAATATCTTCACTTTTTTGAGCGATGTTAGCGTATTATAAAATATTTTCGGAGTAACGTTGAAAATGTTCTTTTACTTGCATTCTAAAGTACTTAACATTACTCTTTTACTTCCTTCTAAAAAAGTTTGAAATAAAAAGAAATACTCTGACTTAATATAAAGTGGAGTTTATGAAACAGAATGGGATTCTATTTCTAAACCAAGGGGTTATATCGTCAGCCTCGTTCCAAATTCTAAGAAATATTCTCGAGACTAAAGGCGCTCCACACATGCGTTTGCGGAGTTTGTCAAACCCTTTGCAAACACCCCATGTGTGGTATGGTTCATTTTTGACAAAGCTTTGTTTCATTTGCTTGGTTTTGCCATATACAACAAATCTTTGCACATTCGCTTGTGAAAAGATTTGCAGTATATAAATATACTAGCCAATCCCTGTATCAAAGGAGATAAGCACTACGTTGACCATGCAAAATCCAGCATATTTTGTTTGATATTGCGGATCTCACTTACAGCAAATGCTACTAAACTTCATTCATTTGAAAAAAAAAATACGTATTGCTTGTATCAATAATAAAATTATTTTGTTAAAAATATGTTAATAAATTAGAAAATACGATTTAATTCTTCCAATTTGCAAATAGGCCTAAACTATACGAAGCCTTTGAGTTGAAACTAGGAGGGCTTATTGTTTTTTCTTTTCTTTTTTAAACATACCAGGCTATAGTACTTTTATATTGAAGCCATAACTACAATTGCTGAAAAATATGCATATTTGATGACAAATATTGGTCATTCCTACTCCAAACTTTTCGAAAACCGAATATGTCAAATATACGAATGTGTGTATACGTACATTGGCCTTAAAAAAAAAAAAAATGCAAAACGCGAAGATTCAAGGGTTTGACAAACTCCGCATATGTGGTGCCGCCTTTAGGCCCCTATTTATGAATGCTCTTAGAAAAACGACTCTACTTTGCGTAAGGGTGCCCTCAGATAAGAATTTCTCCACTGCATAAGCATAAGAATCTTAAAAACAAATTGATATTTATAAACCAACCTTTCATTTATTCGGGGGCTACCTATCGAAGACAGTTTACAAGGAAAAACTTCATCGTATTTCATGACGTCGGAAACCAATAACCTTGTTCTTTGTGCGGTCCTCTTCCTATCGCCCATATATTTGTGGGTTGTGACGCAGTCTCAACCATCCGACTAAAGCTCTTCCTTGACATACTTACCATTCTTTTCCGAAATCCCCTTGCTCATATTTTATCTGATTTCCCATTTTTGAAGTGAGAAACTTTTTGCGTTCCTTTCTGATCTCAACATGCTTTATCGAATATAAACTTCTTAATACCTTTTATTTTAATCGTTTTGTGCAGGGACTTCTTCTGTTGTTAGTTCTACTGACTCGGTATAGCGGCCCCTTTTGCGTGCAGTGGTGGTCCCTGTGCAGCTACAATATTATTATTATTATTATTATTATTATTATTATTATTATTATTATTATTATTATTATTATTAATATTATTATTATTATTATTATTATTATTATTATTATTGGATCTTCCTGTTTCGATTTTGGAAGAAATTCATCACGGGTGAAAATAAATGCAATTTTACTGAGGTACATGGGTCAAAGGCGAGGAAGTTTGACTCTTGAACATATTAGAAAAAAATGAGTTCGTTGTAAATTCCCGAGTTTCAAATAGGAATTCCTAATAGAGTTTCCTTATATTCAAACTCTGATTTGGTATATAACCCAGTCTAAATCAAACTGGGTTTAACGCAACCTAACTTACAATTAATTAAGCTTTTAAAAAATTTAAAAAGCTCAAAATTTTACTTTCAATTGTTCTACACGAGGAAGTCTCATAATTGGACTAAAGCAGAAGTTACAATCCGTGTGGGTTTGCCACAAGTTAAGCTTCGTATGGGAATCCATTGTAAAAAAAATGAAAAAAAAAATTAATCTTTTGGAAATTGTGTAGGACCAAAATCTGACACAAAATATAACCAAATTCATTTTTCTGACCGAAAAAAATGTAGGAACTGAATGAGTGTTGGCTTTTAAGATTTATTATTAGACGATATCATTCCGATTCATTGTATTTCGTCTGCTGTAGTCCTTAATAGAAATTGCGAAAAATTATTTTTTTAAGGGTAAACATGTCTCGTAAAAAATTTGATCTTTGACAAAATTAATAAATTTGTAAAACGTTAAAATAATGTAAAGGGTTGTAATTTTATAATATATTTACAAAAAGCTTTACAATAAAACTGATAATAAACTTATTTATTTTCTTTTTTTAAGTTTCTCCTCTTACATTGTAATTCCGAACAAATTTCGGTACATTTTGTATATTAGTTCTCTTGTTAAAAATAAATATTTGAAAACTATTCGCTTAGTATATTATTTAATATAAAAAAATTATTGCAGAAAATTAAGTGAAATTTTTTAGAAAATTTGAAGAACACCAAAAAGAAAAAATTCGAAGTAAAATATATTTTCATTCATTATAGTGTTCTAATTGCCATACATAGTTTTTTCTTTTCTTTTTTTAACTAGTTTTCTAAAACATTGGTCAATTGTTATATATTTCTAGAATAAATCAGGGTAGCTTTTAAAATAATCACTATAGTTCTAAACGTCTCTTCATTGTAAGATATCGTTTAACATAATTGAAACTCAACAAGTTCTGTCAACGGATTAAATGAGCATAAAAGACTTGTATATTCCCCTCTCCCCTCATTTGAACACATGTTATTAATATTTTAGAAATACCAAAAGAAAAATAAACCGTTTTAATTGCTCATTTAAATGTTAAAATTTAAAACATGAACAAGTTGGCAACTGTTTTTTTTTTTTCAAAGAAAATCGGGAAAGATTTTTCCAGTTTTATTTTTGTGAGGCGCATCTTCAAGTTCATCCTCGGAAACGAGATTACAAATCTTTTCATTCAGCAATTGCGTTGCATTCAAATATTGAGTGGATGTAATCTGTGCTTAAATGGTTTCAGTTTGTTTTTCCTTATACCGTTATCGTTTTTGTCATTTGTGCTTACGCTCGATAAGAAGTGCTCACCCAGTTTTAGCACGAATTTCGGTCATAATCGAACGTTTGTTTATACAAATATACCATTTGAAAAATCAGCTGTTGTGATGACCACGTGGTTTTGGAATAAACAGAATAGAAGTTTATCTGATTTGGAAGGAATATAGATTTAAAGCTAATTTTATTGAATGAACATTCATCAACCCAAACCACACTACGCCGCAATCTGGTTTGTTTACATTTTTTACGCAAAAGAACGTGCTTAAATTCGGCAAGCAGGGAAATAGCAAAATTTAAAGAATTTAAGGAAATTCCATTACGTTTGGTGACATTTTTTTTCGATTTTACGCTACGTTTGACATAAACAAGCGAACTCGAGCATTTCTTACGGTTTCGTAAGCAAATGTACAAAATCGAAATCACATTAGATTTGTTTTAAAATTCACTTTGTATGTGTTTTTGAAATATTATATTTTCGAAGACATGTTCATCAAAGTAGAGTCCTTCGTCAGCTACGGCCCAAAGAACAGTCACTGCTTTTTAAGAAAGGAAACCAAACACAGATTGACATCGCTACTTCTTAAGTACTACGTTATCCATTACTTTCTCTAAACAAATAAAAAATAATAACTTTGTTATAGTTTATTATTGTTATTATTATTATCTTTCGGTATTGAAGAAAACATTTATATCTCTGAAAATTCCACTGAGGTATATGGACCAAAGGTGAGGAGGTTTGATTCTTAGTAAGCTAGGAGAAAAAAATGTAAATCCTTGCTAAGTTCTAATGTTTAAAACTCACGTCTGGTATAATAACTCTGCAAACAAAACTTACAATCAAACAATCAAACTTACAATTAAACAATTATTAAGCTACAATCATATTACAATTTATCTTTTGGAAGAAATCGAATTATATGTAATTAACCTACCATCGTATTAAAAATGATGAATTTTTTAATTCATATTCGTATAATATAATAACGTTTCAAGATTACATCTGATACATCAGTCCACTTGTAAACTAAAGTCTTTTTAAAGCTATAATAATATCGCTTTTCATTTGAAAATTCCGTAGAACCTTTTTATTATTAACCAAGAGTATCTTTAATAAATATTTGTTAATGTAATACTATTATTGCTATAATAGTAGTCAATTCTTAAGAGAACTATATTTTGGTGTTTGCCTTGGACAATATTTTAGTTTTTCAAATAAAAGGGAAATTTGCTTTTGAATATAAGAATGTAAGGCTACTTTCGAGAATGGGTTTTTTTTTGGGGATATAGACACATCTCCAATAATTTTAAGCAAAATTATCACTAATCATTTTCGCATTGTATCGATTCGTATACACATTTAATATGGACAATCTTCTTTTTTTCTATATTTGTACTTAATTAACAATATATATTATATATAATAATTATATAATTATATAATAATATATAATATATAATTATATATATATAATATTATATATATATATATTTAATATATTATATAATATATATTATATAATTCTTATAGTATATTATATATATATAGTATATATATATATATATATATACCGCATGCAGAGCATAAGAAGGCGGGCAGGTGAGGAATTTACCATGAATATCTGAAGAAACTGTCAAATTTCCAATGAAAATCATGGTGTGGGGATCC
>JABUQX010006398.1:0-32500 GCA_015478945.1 Trachelipus rathkii | reverse complement strand
TAATAAATAATATATATTATATATATAATATATATATATATATATATATATACTAATCAATTAATATATTATATTATATATTATATATATATATTTATAGCTCTAATTATTACTTTTCCAGGATCGCAAGAAAAAATAAAACCTAAAGATCAACTGAATTTTATTGGCATTTAAATGAGTCAATTTGCATATTGGCAGTTGTTAATGTTAAGCACATTTCATTTTGTTATTGACTTCTTGTAAATAGCTATAAGATAAAATACAAAAAAAAAAAAAAAAAAAACTTGAATCAGTCTCGGTTCAAAGATTTATATGCATCGGTTGTAAGTGGAGTTGTCAGCGTAAAGTTAAGAAATGAATGTAAGTGATTTGTTTGAATATATGCAAACGATTAGAGTTTGCTATAATTATTTTTTATTTATAGAAAATTTTTCAACCTATTTTGCGAAGAAAAGAGATGAGAAATCTTTAAAAGAATGTTCAATCAGTAAGAAGTTGCGAGAAAAATTTAAATTTTATTGCTTGATAGTATGTAGTAAAAATAGCTATTATCTTTTTCAGCTTGTAAGACTAATGGATTATTTTTACTTTTCTTTACACTTAGCGAAGTTATGCATTGTTTTATTTTTACACAGCATAGGTTAAACTTTTTAGCAAAGGTAATAATGTACGTTGATTTTAGTCCAAAAACAAGTTGTAGACTGGTTTAAACTTTTTCCGTGAGGTAATACTATAATATATAAATATATATATTATATAATATATAATAAATATATATAATATATATATATGTAATAATATATTATTAAATATATATAATAATTTATATATAAACTTAATTATTATAAATTATATTATACTAATTCTAGCTTTACTCTATTAGATACTACTAAACAGTCTATCAATAAAAGTTAGGGCTAGTTTTACGGCAGCAGTGGATCAATAAAGTTTAGGGCTACTTTACGGCACAGTGTGTCAACGAGCCCCCTAAAATGGAGATATATTACCCTTTTTAGGGGCTCGGCCGATGGAGGACTATTAATTCCATACCCAGTAGGGTATGGAAACCCCCGCGACACCCAATAGACCAAAGAGCGGGGGTTCCGGAGGCGGGCATTAGTCCCCCGTTATGCCCACCTAGAGGCCGAAGAGACCCCGACTCCTGAAATCGGGGGACTACCCCGTGGGTATTCGTTAGTGATATACCCACCAAAAAACAATAAATCTCAAAAATGAAGTACTTATGTTACATTATGGGACAATCTTTTCGCAAACAACTATTCGTACTCTAATAATCTCAAACCATTTGGGAACATATTGATTTATATATAATAATATAGTATATATATATTAAATATTATATATATTTATATTATATAAATTTATAATACTTTATACTATATTATATATAATATATATATATATAATATATATATATATAATATACTATGTATCGAGATATTACCAAAATATCCGATTTTATGTTATCCAGATATAACAAACGTATCGATTACTTCGATTTATCGACCAACAAATAATCGAAAATGAACTCAAAAAATTAGTGCTGCCGAAAAGGGATAAAATATTTAACCACACACACCACACACACACACCACTACATCACACACATAATCATATATATATATAAATATTAATATATAATTCTATATATTTAATATAATATTATATACTATTCATATTATATTATATATATATATATATATATTAATAATATATTATAATGTATACGTGGACACATGAGTCCATCTGCTTTCAATTTTTTTTACGTTGGTATTGCCAAATCGTTAAAATTTGACCTCGGAGACTCTCTTTAATGCGAAAGAAAAAAGGTATCTAATATATATAAATTATACTATATTATATATATAAAATATATTTTCCCTAGCTATATTATAGACATTAATACATTATAATTAATATATATATAAGTATACTATATATATATCTACTATAACATTACCATAACATAATAATAATATAATATAAATTTTTTTAACTTTTTTGAATAAAAATTATTTTCTTTTGCAGAATGGAGAATCGATCAAAATGTGAGGAAATCTTTACCAGATTTTGGAAAGCTGGTGAAAAAATTTTGAATGCTTTCAGTACTAAATCACCTTGAATGGAGGATCTATCCACGATATTGTATCACTAAAATTGTCTAGCCTACTTCCCTTTATTAAAACCCAAGGTACAATTCATAACAGAACGCAACCCTAGAAACCATAAGCAAGATGTGCCCGGTTGGGCTCCACATAAGCCTATCTATGCCGCTGGAAACCGACGGGCGTCCCCCTCATCCCCGTCGGCTCGAGCCCATCTTTCTAAAATAATTTATTTTTTTTCTCATGAAAGCCCGTAAGATTGTAATTTTTTATCAGTTTTCCTTAAGCCAGCTTGTTCGAATATACAATATATCTTACATTAAAATATAACGAAATCATCTAATATATTCAATGATTTTTCTAAATCGATTCATATTCTCATTCCTTTCTTATCCGATAAACAACATGAAAAATATGGTTGCGGTTATCCCACCATATAAGAATGTTCTTTTTTCCTTATCCCTTTGTAGGACATATTATGATTTAAACCTATAAACATAGACATTTCTTATCGGATAAAATTGAAATCTGAATACAATACATTAGATACATCATTTTTCAACAGTAAAATAACACTAATATAGTTACCTTGTGATCAAGTGCCTTCTATCGTATTCGTATGGACCCAAGTTTGAGGGTCTTTAAAGTGTAAAGAATGATTTATGGTAAGATGATGGTAATTCAGTTTATCTAGATCTTTATATCCTTTCCAGCAATCTGTATATAACAACCTTTTTCAACATGATTTTCAGTAATGGTTGTAAGAGTTGCGCTGCTTCTATTAGCAATGAACACAGGAAACCATTTTTTACTGCACCTTTCGACACTACCTAGTACCCAGGTTCCATCTACAAATTTACCTTTATGATATTTTCTCTTACCAAATACACTTTCTTCTAACTCCACAATTTTTTAGCTATTATTTATAAATAAAACTTCTTCAATGCAGACGACCTCAAAAATTGTACCAATACACAGGTGTTTTAGGACTAATACTTACACAAATATAGTACATTCTGTATCACAAATACACTTTTGAGACTAAAATTAACTTGTAGTACATTAAAAAAGCAAACAAATTGATCTTATCAGATATTACATATTCTAAATCAAACGCGTCAATCTTAAAGTTGAAATCATAACTAGTTTAATTTTTTTTTATAATAAAATACGTAACTCCGAATCTGTATCCTAAATATAATAAGGACTAATCTGGCAACATCAAGTTTAAGACCAAATGTGTCCTTATATAAAATTAAACTTAAGAAAATGTAATTTTTTTTAACGTGGTGGCTAGATCTTGATCTAGGATATTCCTAGTAGTTATAATGGAATTTTAATACCTTCCTCATCAAGGTTGATGACATCATTAGGGTTGGTGCAGCAAAGGAAATCTTGCTCCGAATCGTCCGAGGAAACGGCATCTTAAAAATGCTCTTGCTGCCGCATGGGAATAGGACTAGGACATTTTGTTGCATTTGGGTCAGACATGGGAACAGACTGAATGTTCCCTAAAGGATCAACTGAGACATTGGTTGGAGGAGTTGAAGTTGTGCTGGACACACTGTGGGTCAAAGATAACTCCAGCTGGTAGAGATGTTTAATAGAGTACAATTTTTGTCTCCAGGCATTCTTATAAATATCTGACTCTCTTTATTGTCGTCCCCAATCCCCATACAGAAGTTTGACGATATCCAATTTGACTGGGCTTTTTATAAGCATCACGTCATTGATCATTATATTATTTTCCCATTTTGCCTGGTAAAGGTCTAGACTGGTTTTCCTGAAACCTATAAGATACACGCCATACCAACGGGTGCGTAATTTCTTTAATTTCTCTGATTTGTGCTTGGAAGATCAAACCAGTTCTGCTGATGAGGAAGAATTCGAGAACCGACTGTCAGAATCTGTTCCTGGAACTACTTGTTTAGGTTAGTTTTAGAATGAGGTTTAAAAAAACGTTAGGCGTTAACGAAATGACGCGGTTGGCATACTAAGTATATCTAAAGAGGCTGGGAATTTATAGCGCTAACTATATTTGAAAGAATAGTGAGAAAACTGAAGTACTCCAAAGAAGAACGTTCGGTTGTTTTATAAAGACGATTCTTCATAGCTCGAATTCTTGATAAGCACGAAGGCCACGCATGTTGGCAAAGTCAATAGAAAAACCCCTCTTGCGAAAACCCCCATATCTACTCTGACCAGTCATTCAATCAGCCGCTCACACAAACCAGCACACTCAAGCTCTCGTACACAAAGAATAAATATAAATAAATAATAAAGTAAATGAGTATGTACGATCAAGCACTAATCAGTTATCAAACACACACAAACTAATGTGGGAGAATTCGTATTAAAACCTAAAAATACTTTATTAAATAAAATATTAATTAAAAAGGAACACAAAAGTACAAAACCATATAGCATATCTAACATTAAATAATAATAAAACTAAAAATTTAAACGAAAAAAATACACTAAAACTTGGCTTAAAATACTAAGCGGCTAAAGTTTTGCTGACATCCTCATCATTTGCAGATATCAACTCAATATTGTATCCTGCATTTTAACATCTTTTAAAATCCTTTTTTAAACCATTTTTTTTTTTTTAAATTGTAAACATAAAAATGAATGCATAATTATAGATCTTTAAAATTAACAAAAGTATAATCACTAACACGCATAATATATATATAATATATCTATATATATATATATATATATATATATTATATATATATATATATATATATATATATACTATATATATAATATATATATAAAATAACAAAAATAAATCATAAAAAACAAGTAAAAGGTTTATATGAAATAAATAAAAAAATTAAGCGGGAGCTTTCAAAGATCTGAAATTAATTTTTTTAAGCAAATATAGAAAAATATATAGTAAAAAATATAAATATAGTAAAAAATGTTGTGAATAGGAAATTTTTTAACTGATTTAGCTCCAAAACCGTCTCTACGTCAGATTCATTGAAAATATCCAAAAGTGCTTTTTTAAACGACATTTTATTTTAGTATCTTTTAGTATGTTATTAGTTACATAATCTATAAGAAATGCCCTTATTTATATTTATATTATTTATTATGAATGACTATCAATTTCCTCGATTTTATCTCTAATAGGAGTAATTAATGACATTTATATTTATGAAATGATTTTATGACTTCCTGTGATTAAGGATGCAGAATTTTGATAATCAGTTCGAAGACTATATGAATGTTAGTATTTACGTTAGGGTTGGCCGACGCACCAGATGCGGTGTGTTTTGCGCATATTTTGGTGCGGTGCGGTGCGGTGCGTTACGGTAAGACAAAAATGACTTTTGGTGATGTGCGGTGCGGAAAATTCCAGTGCTCGGCCAGCACTAATTTACGCCTTGAAAACCATTGTTTCATCAATATATATAATTTGTTACAATTATCGCTTTTTATTTTCTATACTCCAACATTTTTCTCTTCCTCTCTCAATAATGGCTCAAAAATTTTTCTTTAAGGTATATGGGAACATAAAAAATTAACTTATCACTCTTAAAATTCATAAAAAACCCCCCCCTCCCCCCCCCCAAAAAAAAAAAAAAGTTAAAAATTAATTGTCAAAAGTAGACGGGCATCAGTTGAGATCGTTACGATAATAATTTAAGATAGGAGTGCTATTAAATTAATCGACCTTTTTGTGAGATCTTGAAAAGATAAGGGAATTATCGTGGGGACCTTTGAAGTACGGATGGGGCTTGTAATTAGTATCATTAGAGAGGTTAGTGACAGACTGCGATTTGTCAAAGTTAATTGAATGATCATACTGATTGTTAGAAGAAAAACCTGAGAATGACAAATTTAAAGATCAAGGAGTAAAATCATAAAATGAACTTTGCGTACTTGAATTTCGATTTTATAGGGTCTCTAAAATATACGTTAGAATAAGAAAAATGACGGTTTGGGTAATTATTTGACTTAAATTTAGATGAAGCATTAAGAATTTAGGCGTGCTCTTAATCCTTTTCATTTAAGGGCTAAAGCGTAACTTAAGCTCTATAAACGTTTGTTGTAGGTAAATAACATGGTACATGTTGGGTATAGTTCTGTAAACTATTCCACGTGGCTCTCAAAGAAAGGGGACAACCAAGAACGTGGCCTTATAAATTGGAATGTCATTGGATATTCAATAGGTGATAAAGTGTGCAAGACGAGTTCAGCCCTTTGTTAAACTTTCTAGTAAACCTGTCGTCCACTTTTGAATGTGGTTTTCAGTTCAATGCCCACCAAAGAATCCCCTAACATATCCATAGGCCAGGGGGTTGATACAAACATATTGGCTGCAAGTTGTTAGGTAATAAAATAATCCATTTCATATGTATGCATAGTCAGGCCAGCAGCCATGATAATAGCCTTAAAACCGAAAGCGGCAGCAAGGTAATAATCCTCTCCTTGCAATACAACCATCCGAGGGACTTAATTAGATGACTTTTTTCGCTGTCCAATTGCCTCACACGAAGCAACACGAAGGTCTACTCAGGGTATTACGGCGTCATAGCCGCTAGGAGTGGCTTCGGTCCAATCTATATTTCGAGGTTCCAAGTTACTTCTTGGTCCGCCTAGCTGAAAACTCTAAGCGTTGGTTCTGCTGCAGAGTTTAATCCTCTATTTTTCTTCATATGTGTTTTGAGCATCGTCATCACTTCTCTTGTTAACGAAGGAGTCTCCTCTTGCGACTGCTACTCATTACTGCTGGAGACCCTGACGGACATATAGATGAAGCTGCTTCATCTTTATCTTCTGCTAATCCTACTGTTTTTTCATTAGCTATGGCATTCAGTGATAAAGCTTCCTCTTAAAAGATATAAATACATAATATAAAATAATAATAATAATATAATAATATAATAATAATAACAATAATAATAATATTTTATTTTAAAATTTTTAATTTATCAAATGTATTTGTTTATATGCCAGTTGTGGCAGAACTAGAAACATAGTTCTAGCTCCAGAGATATGTATTTTAGGTCTGCACCTTTTTCCCATTGCTCAAATGTTGCAAGAGAGTAGGGCTGGGGCTTTTGCCAGTCTTCAAAAAATCCAAAAGTCATAACAATGGACCTTTGACGTCATGACAAATTCCAAATACATTTAGGGTGCATTCAAGCCAAGCTTTATATTTTATTTAGTTAAATTGATATTTTTTATTAAAAAAATTTATTTTTATTAAAAAAAAAGGGATTCAAAAATCAAATTTTACACTTCAATATGGCCACTTGAATAAAAAATATATATATATAGTAATATTATATATATATAATATATATATATATTAGTATATATATATATATATTATATATATATATATATATATATATTATAATAATATATATATATATATAAAATAATAATATACATTGTTAAGGTACAATAATGATACATTATACAATTTCCTTTTCCTTGTTTGAATTTTTTTGCTCATTTTCTTTTACTTTTTTCTCTTGTCCTGTTGATTATCTATATTTTTTTTACACTGGGAGGAGGCCAAAATACATTCTAAATGATTTATTTGAAAAGTATGCAAAGTAAATTTGATAACAAATTTTACTTATTGTTATTTCAAATGCATATCAATGTCTCTATTACAGAAGGACACAGACACCCACTTGAAAAGCATGCAAAGCAAACCTGATAACAAATTCAATTTACATTGTTATTTCAAATGCATATCAATGTCTCTATTACAGAAGGACACAGATACCCATTTGATACCCACTGTTGGAGATACTAAAGTTGCCCCTTGATTTATGAGCTTTTTTATGTAGCATCTACACTGAACTGCAGCTTTCCTTTTTACTCTACTGTCAGCATACTCTTCTTATCATTGTTAGTGGTGGAAACTGTTTCTGGCAAGTTGCTCATGAAAAATTGGTATATTTATGCGCAATATGTATATCCGATATGTGTCGGGTTATAATTTCTTGATTTGATTTTTTAATTTTTACAGAAACAGCTTCTCCTAAGCTATTATTTTTTTTACATCTTGTACTGTTCCCATGCTGTAAAAGTATGGTTTAGTAAATTTTTCTTTTACAGCTATAATATCTCTGATTCCCAGTGAGTAATATATATTTTATGATCGGCAGCTTTAGAAAGAGCATAAATCCCATATCTCAAAACTACAATAGCTTCAGGAAAAAGGAATACATTTGGAATACTGGTAAAAATTTAGTGCGGGGGGAAAAAAAACATCTCAAAAACTACAATAGCTACAGGGAAAAGGAATACATTTTTGGAATTCTTGTAAAATTTGTTAGGTAAATGTAAAAAAAAATAAAAAAAAAAATTTGGCTATTTTTTGGGGGGGAAGCTCAAGCCGGTTAAACAATAGTATATATATATATATATATTATATATATATATATATATATAATATATATATATATATATTATATATATATATATATATATATATATATATATCTATATATATATATATAATATATATAATATATTTTACAGGTACCACCACTCAACGGGCAGAGCCCTCTTCAAGGAGGGGGGTGTTTACAGCCCGAAGTCACCAACTAATATAAATTACGAGATGAGGCACAGACCAGGCTTAAAGTGGGGAGATTAAATTCAGCAGGAAACACAGAAGATGAAGAGAATTCCACAGAACAAATGTGGCAGGAAAAAAGGAAGCACCGCAGCGAACTAGCCTGGGTTACCTACATCAAACGACAAACTCATGTGCGGACGACAGCACCCCTTGTTTCTAACGAGGAGCGACGTAAAAGGTGGAGGTACGCGAGTGAAAAGCTCCCTCGACACCTGCCGCTGCGGTACTAATAGAAAAGAGATAAAGCACCCACATCGCGCCGCAAAGATGCCTCGCAATGGGAAACTGGAAAGTACAGAACCAGTTTATGGATTTGGCCTTTGAGATGACCCTATCCAAAAGCCGGGTAAACCAGAGCCCCCCCAGCATATAGAGCAGTCTCGCATACAAGGGTGGATAATTCCCTTTATCGCTGGAAGTAACTGAGACCAGAGGAAAAAAAGTCTCGCAGTCTAAACAGAACTTCCAGTTTTCCTTTTGAAGCCGCCCTAGCAACGTTGTGATGTGAGGTTTCCAAGACATTTTTTGTTTATGTTAAGGCCAAGGATGTTTATATTGTCACAGGAGAGACCGAGAGAACCGTTCGAAAGAGATAGGAAAGTTGGAAGGTGGTTTAGAGAGGGGATTTTTTTGTTTTAAGAAAAGTTTTTTTTTAAAGGGTTTTTTTTAAGAATTGATTTCACAAGGTTGAGACGACCCAGCTGGGAAATTCTTCCCAGATCAGCGAGAATAGAATCGGAAAGATTAGAACGAGAGGCAATTCTAGAATAAAATGAAGGAGCAGAATTGAAATGTTGATCGGCATATGAGTGAATAGACTTAGATGTGTAATGAGAAGAATCATTAATGAAAAGTAGGAATAAGTAGGAGATAAGACAGAACCCTGAGGAACACCACCATTGACAGAAAAGGAAGAAAGAAGTCGCCCCAATCAACAACAGCCGATATTTGAGCGATTTGAAAGGAAACTAAACACTCAAGTAAGCAAAGAGAAGGAGGGGAGCTTTGGAGAGCAGTGACCGCGTGCCATACCCGGTCAATGCTTGGATATGTCAAACGCCACCACGCAAGTCACCCGTATTCCTAAGGGCGGAAAACCATAATCAGGTTAAGATAAGGAAAGTATATCGCCCAGTAAGACCTCGAAGCGCCGAAAGCCGTACTGGCGATTCGGAAAAGAAGTGAATGAGATTTCCAGATGAATTCTAAGAAATGAGAGTTGAGACGAGTTTCAAAGATCTTAGATAGAAAACAGGTGAGAGCTATAGGGCGAATAGTTAGAAGGATCAGAAGGGCTTCCTTTTTTCGGAATAGGTTGGACATGCTCAGCGTGCTTCCAACACTGAGGGAAAGTGTTAGTATTGAGACATAGAGAATTAGTGAACAGGGGATAGTTAAACGCGAAGCACACTCCCTCAAAACTCGGGGATGCCGTCCGAGGATCACCCGCCTTCCCTAACGTTAGTAGATTTCAGGAGCACCATGCACCCGTTCAAATGTCATCACAGGCAAAGGCATAGACCTGAGAGAGAAGGAGGAGGATGAGGAATGGCAGAATCGTCCAGGGTTGGATTAGAGGAAAATAGGAGGCGAAAGATTGGCCTTTCAGTTGGAGAATTAGCAACAGAACCCATCAGATCGCGAATAAGAGGAGGAAGACAGATTTACAGGAAGTTGTTAGAGATGATTTGGCAAGAGGCAGAAAGATTTGTCAGTAGGAAAACCCAAAGGAGGTTAGCGCACTTTCGTTTGATGAAAGCCCGCTTTGCTCGTCGAAATGTATCCCTGCCGATTTCTAGCAGAATGAAAAATAGCAAGAGTGTTAGGGAGAACGAGAATTTTTCCCACTCCCAATACGCGCTGTCCTCTAGCCTGAATGGCCAGAGAACAAGCCCGATCGACCATGAATTATGAGGAGAGAACGATTATCGAAGAAGGTATGTAACCTGCTTCATCCATCGAACGATTACAAGCTCCACCTTATCGGCAGAATCAGAAGCGTCACCAGAGACAAAGCAGTCATTCCAATTATACGTTAGCGTAGAGCAACCGCAAAGGGCCCCCCAATCAGCCCTATCAAAAGGCCAGAAAAAACGAATAGGGCAGGATGGAGCTGTTGAGAGAAAGTATTAAAATAAGAGATATAAGGTTGTGGTCCAGATTTACCGATAGGAGCGAAAGTGGTGTATTTAAGAAGAGAGAAGGACTTAGTGGTGAAACATAAGGTCAAGTGTGTTCAAGAATTGGGTAGGACGATCCGGAATGTGTGTGGGTTTCTTTAATTAGTTGCTCCGATCGTTTGAGAAATGCTGAATGATTCGGCCTCCCCACCTAAATCGGTATGAGAGGACCCCAACCATTCAGTGTTGTTACAATGGAAATCCCCTAAATAGAGGACCTCAGTATTTGGATGAGAAGATATAACAGGTTCGTGAGAAGTGTAAGATATTTATATATTATATATATATAATAATATAATTATATTATATATATATATATATATATATATATATATATATATATATATATATTTATATAAATATATATATATATATATAAGATATAATATATTATATATATATAATATATAATATATATATATATATACTATATATATATTGTAAGATTTTTAACTTTGACAAGACAAATTTCAGGTGACAGGATAAGAAAACTTTTAATTAGCAATGACTTTATTATTATATATTCTTTATTTGACACAATTGGTAGCAAGAATAATCTTTAATGACAATAAACGTGACACGTGACTTAGTGAGCGTGGTGAGCGTGGTAACTTCGTGAGCGTGGTAACTTCGGAGTAAGCGTGTAGAATTCGTAGCACAGAACGGACTCATATACCTACTGGAATAGAACTATTACGGAAAAGGTCAGCTTACGTGTGTTTTAAGAATTGTTACATAAAGGGAACCCAAACTACGGCCACTTCCGTATGAATGGGGGCGAGCCTTGGCCACTTCCAAAAGCTCTAGGGAAACTTCGAAGTGAGTTTGGGAAACGGTCACTAAAAACCGTTTCATAGCAACAGTACTTCGGCCACTTCCGTAAGCACTGGCGCCGAATCGGCCACTTCCGAATTCGACTAGGGAAAGGCTGAAGGCCTTGGGCGACAGTAACTACCGTCTTTATATGGGACCCACTCTACTGCCACTTCCGTCAGAATGAGGCCGAGCTATGGCCACTTCCAAAAGCTCTGGGGAAACTCGAAGTGAGTTTGGGAAACGGTCACTACCGTTTCAGGAAACAGTACTTCGGCCACTTCCGTAAGCACTGGCGCCGAATCGGCCACTTCCGAATTCGACTAGGGAAAGGCTGAGGGCCTTGGGCGACAGTACCTACCGTCTTAAAATGGGACCCACTCTGCGGCCACTTCCGTCAGAATGAGAAGCGGAGCTATGGCCACTTCCAAATAGCTTCTGGGAAACTCGAAGTGAGTTTGGAAACGGTCACTACCGTTTCAGGAAACAGTACTTCGGCCACTTCCGTAAGCACTGGCGCCGAATCGGCCAACTTCCGATTCAGTATGGGAAAAGCTGAGGGCCTTGGGCGACAGTAACCTACCGTCTTAAAATGGGACCCACTCTGCGGCCACTTCCGTCAGAATGAGGCGACCTTGGCCACTTCCCAAAGCTCTGGGAAACTCGAAGTGAGTTTGGGAACGGTCACTACTGTTTCAGGAAACAGTACTTCGGCTACTTCCGTAAGCACTGGCGCCGAATCGGCCCCTTCCGAATTTCGACTAGGGAAAGGCTGAGGGCCTTAGGGCGACAGTACCTACCGTCTTAAAATGGGACCCACTCTGCGGCAACTTCCGTAGAATGAGCCGAGCTATGGCCACTTTCCAAAAAGCTCTGGAAAACTCGAAGTGAGTTTGGGAAAGGGTCACTACCGTTGCAGGAAACAGTACTTCGGCCACTTCCGTAAGCACTGCACAGTACCTCGGCCACTTCCGAATTCGACTAGGGAAAGGCTGAAGGCCCTGCGACAGTAACTACCGTCTTAAAATGGGACCCACTTGTCGGCCACTTCCGTCCAAGTGGCGAGCTAATGGCCACTTCAAAAAGCTCTGGGGAAACCCGAAGGTTTGGGAAACGGTACTACCGTTCCAGTAAACAATGCTTCGGCCACTTCCGTAAGTACCGCTAGCCAAGTGAAGCTCGGTTAGCTAAAATAAGTTTCGGCTGGGAGGCTATTGCTTCCCTAAAGCGGTAATAACCACAGTTCCAGTAGAATAGCCTAGCGATCTACTCCAGTTGCTTTCTGAATTCATCAAATCGTGCCTCAGTTATTCCTCAAAGAAGTTTGAATCAATAAAATTATAACTATAAAAGATATAAACTTTAAATAATATTTACATAATCTAAAGTATGTATTTGTTTAATAAGTCTAATTATTCGTACTCTGAGAAATAAACGGGTATAATTTATCTTAATCATATCATTAATTACATTTAATGTAGCCAACGTATAAATCGAATTTATAATACTGTAATAATATTTTATAGGCAATATTGTAAATAAATACAGAAAATACTAATTACTACTAATATTATCTTAAAAACTAATTGTTTAACACATAAAGTCCTTCAAATATCTTTATGAAAAGAAAATTTAAAATGAAACTTAAGTAACGGCATGTATTCCGCATCTTTAAAACGCAAGGAAAGCTTCAAAATATCATCCTTCTAAAATAGGCTTAATAATAATTAAATTTAAAGAAAATACTTTAAATATTATTAATAATTAAATAATAAATACATTTAGCAAACAATTAAACGCTTATTTAAATGATTCTTAAATTAATAAATGAAAATAAAATATTACGAATACGCGTCATTTTTGAGCAAAATAAATGCATCGATCTAAAATCATACCATTGAGGAGCTCAAAAAGTTTATAAGGTATTCTTTCCATTATTCTATTTGTATATACATTTATCTGATAAATAAATTAAAATAAAGCCATTGCATTTTTAATTATAAATAATGTAATGGTATCCTCGGTAATAAAAAATAATGGCTTATATACTAAATCACTTAAATAAGAAGAATTTTCTTTATCCTTTAATAATTTATTTAAATAATAATCCAATGTAATTATTTACACACACGTCTCTCTTCATTAAAACGATTCTTTAAACTGAACCATAAGAGCATTTCAAGTTCATATCTTTGATAAATGAAACTTGATGAAGACATCTTTTAAACTCATTGGATGGGTAACTTAGCTATTTTATCATAATATAAAATAATCAACTGGCTTTGTTTTACGGGTAACTTAAGCTATTTTACTTACTAAATAAGTTGGAATAAAAAAAATAAAAATTTTACACTGCCACCTTTTTAAAATTTCAACTTCTTTAGGTAAGAAAAATTAACTTCTTATATGAACTTTATTACATGAAATGGATTAGAAGAGAATTGGAATTGGTTCACATAAAGTAAGAAAGAATAAGGAAAATTAAACATCGTTTAATTCAAAATCAGAAAGATCAGGGGAGGAAGACTTAGAAAGGGATGAAATCTTAGTTGGAGAATAAGGAGGTGTTGATCCAGGAGAAGAAGAAGTTAAACGATTCGGTATATAAGGAGATAAATACGAAGAAGAGGAAAGTGAAAAGGAAGAATCAGATGAAGGGACCATTTCGAATTCAAAAAACTCTTCTTCCTTTTCGAGTACTATATCATCAATAGGAGATATTGGTAGAGAAAGAGGTTCATCCATAGTCTTGAGAATATTTTCAACACCTTTTTCAGAGGTAACAATTGCCTTTTTCAACACTTTTTTCTCAAGTTCGTTGAATCGCATAATGGAATCAAGGACCTCTTCTTTGACTGATTGATGATTGAGCCAAAGGGCTTCATTTGGTTGTATCTCAATCCTTCATTGAAGAACAGGATTCTCCACCACTTCATGCTCCTAACTTCCAATTCAATTTCTTTGATCACCGTGTTTTCATGAAAGGGAATCTCTTGATGTTTATCGGAAATTAATCTAAAGTAAATTATATTTCTGTTCTTCTTATGAAATTTATACAATGTCTTGAATAGATCAATTATCTGAAAGCTGCAGTTATTTTCTTTGTACTGATTTATGAATGAGACTGATGTAACTAACTTCATTAGAGAATAAAGGAGTCTCAAAATCCTTTTTAATTATCTTAAATACTTTCTTTCCTTTGCGGATTTCCAAATTTACCGGCCATGATATTCCTTCATTTAAACATTTTATAAATAGTCTGCAGAATGTATCTACAGTTAAGTTTCTTTGTTGTAAGCCGTTCTCCATTATTAAAAATTTTAATTTTAATAGTGATTTTTAATGATAATTTATTTAATAAATTCCTGCAATAAAAAAAAAACAAAAATTAGTTTAATCATATCAATTGTCTCGAAATAGAATGCATAAGTTTAGGCCTATCTTATCATTCTAGTTCTTTTCAGCGGCCTTATAATGGGCGCCTCCTAAGAGATCAACCATTTTGATTCAACCAGTAAGGGGTTTTGATAGACCAGTCAACCGCAAGACAAACTAAATAAGAGAAGTGGGTTAGACTCTCTCCTGCCTTAGTTTTCAACTATCTAAAACATCCTAAATACAATTAACACTAATACAATAATCATAATATTTAAAACCTTATATTCTATTGGTCTCCCTTGGACTCTATTATATTCTTGTACATTTCCTTTAGATCTGAGGTTATACCTATTTCCTTCATCGTTATTATCACTATCATCACTATTATTTTCATTATCATTATTATCATCTTTATCACTATTATTATAATTATTATTATCATCATTATCACTATCATCACTATTATTATCATTATTATTATCATCATTATCACTATTTTCACTATTCCTATTGTTTACTCTATTATAATGATTCCTTGGTTTATATTCAAATTCTGATTCTGACTCTGATTCTGATTCTGATTCTGACTAAAATTTCATTTTCTATGCTTTCATTCAATTCTATGGGGTTGAAGTCATATTCTATATATGGGGAATTACATTCCTTAATTCTATTTATGTGTACATTTTCGTCTCTTTTAGATAGGTCAAATATGGGCTTTATGGTGTAATTAACTGGTGAAATCTTTTTCATTATTCTATACGGTCCTAACCATCTAAACTTTAATTCCCTACCTCTGCCGACCCTATAATTATCTTTCAAAAGGACAAGATCTCCTATTTCAAATTCTTTAAAATTTTTGGATCTATAATATTTCCTTTGTTTACTTTGTCCTTGCTTATGATTTAAATAAGCCTTTTTATATGCTTCATTCATTTTTATAACTAAATCTTGTTTATAGCTTCTCCCATTATAATCATAATTTTTAGCTGAAGTTATTATATCTGATAAGGGTAAAGTTGCATCCCTCCATTAATACTAGAGTGATAAGAGGTGTTAAGGGCAAGAGTGACAAAAGAAAGGTAGTCTTCCCAATTATTAAGATAACAATTATTTAAAGCTGAAGCTAAGGCAAATTTAATACTTCTATTACTCCTTTCTATATATGGATTAGATTGGGCATGAAAAGTAGTAGTATGGTGGACTTTACACTTATAAAATTCACAAACTTCTTTAAACAATTTAGAATGGAATTGTGTTCCATTATCAGCTGTTATATGTAACGGGGCAGAAAATCTATTAATATAGTCTATAAGGCAATTTACTATAGTTTCTTTGGTTATATTAGGTATGGGATAGGTTTGAATAAATCTTGAAAAATGATCGATTATCGAAAAGACATATTTATTTCCATTATTAGAAGTAGGTAAGGGACCCATGATGTCAATACCTAACCATTTTCCTGGGGAAGTCATGGATTCATAAATTTGGAGGGGAGCTTTAATGTATTTATAAGGAGATAGTTTTTGACAAGTTAAACAATTTTTAATATAGTTTTTAATGTCTTGAGACATATTAGGCCAATAAAATAAATTTTCGGCCCTTTTTAAAGTTTTTAGGAATCCTGAATGAAAATTTAGTTCTGAATCATGAACAATATATAATACACTATTTATTAAGGAATCTGGAATTATAAGGGTTTCTAAATAAGGTCTGTTATTTATTTCGGTATGGATATAATATAAACAACCATTCATCATTGTGAATTTTGCAAGATCAACATCTCTTGGAATTCTTTCTATATTATTATTTTCAAAATAATTAATTATCCGTCTCCACTTTAAATCTTTTAATTGTTCTCTTCTAACCTCTTCTGGATTTATTCTCTGAAAATGTTCTTGTTGGATGTTTATATTATTTATACATTGAACACTTCTACTTATTGCATCAGGTATGACATGCTCTTTCCCTGCCTTAAATTGAACATCAAAGTTAAACTCAGATAATAAAAGTGCCCATCTGGCAATCCTAGGTGTAACAGGTTTGAATTTAAATAAATATCTTAAGGCTTGATGGTCCACAACAGCAGTAAACTTGTGCCCATATAGATAATAGTCGAAATGTTTAATTGAATTAACTAAAGCTAGTGCTTCTCGCTCCGTGGTACTATAGTTCTGTTCTTGAGGGGAAAGCTTTCTTGAATAGTAAGCTATGGGCCTATCTATTTCATCTATTTCTTGAGTGAGCACTGCTCCAATGGCATTTCCAGACGCATCTGTATGAATTTTAAAATGTTTATTAAAATCTGGATGAATTAATATAGGGGAAGTTGTTAGAAGTTCTTTTAATTTTAAAAAGGCTTCATTTTCTAAATCAGTCCAAATGAATTTTGAATACTTTTTGGTTAAGTTTGTTAAAGGAGCACATATTTTAGAAAAATCTTTTATGAAACGTCTAAAATAAGAAGCCATTCCTATTACTCGTTTAACGGCTTTGACATTTTTTGGAGTTTCAAAATCTACTATTCCTTGTATTTTAATAGGATCTATTTGTATTCCTTTTTGTGAAATGATGTGTCCTAAATATTTAACTGAATGTTGGGCAAATTTACATTTTTTCAAAGAGAGTTTTAATCCAGATTGATATATTTTTAAAATTTCTTCCAATTGTTCAACATGTTTTTCGAAAGAAGAGCTATATAATATTAGATCGTCCATATATATATATATATATATATATATATATATATAATATATATATATATATATATATATATATATATATATATATATTATATATATAGACAAAAACTTTCCTCTTAATACTTCAGAAACATAAAACAGATAAGGGTACGACACCAGGTAGAAGTGCTTCCTACTAACGCCATAACACATTCTACATTGTGATAGCTATTGTTATCTGGACCCATAAAACTAGTTTTATATCTATCTTCTTTTTCTATCTCTATCTGATTAAAGCCTTTAATGTTATCTAGAACAGTGAAGTATTTTGATCCATTAAACGATGTAAGTATTTCATCAATTTTTGGCATTGCCATAACCTCCGTTTTTGTTACTGCATTAAGCGATCTGGCATCAAATACAAATCTATTAGTGCCATCAGATTTCTTTATTAAAATTACTGGGCTACACCAAGGACTGTTGGATTTTTCAATTAGTCCTAATTTAAGCATCTTGTCTATGTGTTCTTGCATTATTTCCTTTGTCCTTTGTGGTGTACGGGAGTCTATATTGGGGAGTATGAATCGGTTTTGAATTTCCAGTGTCTATTTTATGCTTTAATAATTTACAAAGCCCAATATCATCTGAGGTTTGAGCAAAACGCTTCTTTATTTATTTAATATTCTATTTATATTATACATTATGTTTCTAAATTTTCTAAATTTAAATTGGTTAAATCAAAAGTTTTTTCTTTATTTACTATATCTGGGATATTGATCTCGTGTTCTTCAACTGGATAAATGTCTCCTATTAATTCTCTTTTATTTAATACTACTTCATGGTCAAGAAAATTAGCTACTGTAAAAGGAGCTTGGAGTTCATTATTAATATATGCTAAGGTATTTCCTACTCTTATTCCTTCCATTGCACAATTGGGTTCTATTACTACATTTTTATTTTTCCAATATTCATTAACTTTACCATAGGTTTTAATGAATGACCTGGGGGGAAGTCTAACTTTAAGTTCAGTTGTTAATTTATTATAAGGAATGTCTTTTTTTACAATGTTAAAACAAAATGAATGATCATTAATTAAATTTTTAATGGGTAACTTAGTTTTATTAACATATATACTCTCTTGTTCCAGATCAAATGTAACTTTACCTAATCTTTTAATAATATCTCTTCCTATTAATATATCTCCTGGGAATTGGGAATTCTCTAATATGTATACTTCATGAGTTAATGTTACCTTTCCTATGCTTAAAGTTAAAGAAATTTTTCCTAATATTTTTAATATTTCTCCTGAAACACTTGTTAACTTTAAATTTGACCTTTTAATTCTCTTTGTTTTATTTAATTTATTAAGATCCATCTCAAGTATTTTAGCAAGGGATTGATAAGTTACTATTGAAATTATTGAACCTGAATCTAAAAAAGCTATCATTTTAGTTTTATTAATATTAATTTCAATGGTTGGGTTGTCTATTTGGCCTGATATGGATCTCTTAATTAGTTTTTTGGTTTCCTCTAAATCTTTGGTGAAGCCTTGGGCAATTAAATTTTTTATGTCCAGGTTCGTTACAATGATAACAAATTATTTGTGGGTAGGGTAATCTATAATTTTGGACATTGTTTACACTAGTTAATCTATTTTGTGGATGAAAGTTATTTTGATTATGGGGTCTTAATTGAAAGTTATTTGGATTATAAGGTCTATTAATAGGATTAAGAAAGTTATTTGTTCTTTTAGGGATTATTTTCTCTGCTTTTAATGCTGATTGAATGCAGTTATTATAAGAGGTAAATTCTTGGATACCAATTAATTTTTTAATCTCATAATTTAAACCATTAATAAAAATAGAAATTAAGAACTGATCTCTACTATCCACATCATTAAATTCTGTCAATATATCCATAGACGTTTCACTAATCTCATCTATTTTATTAGCGTAATCTTTTATATTTAAATTACCTTGTCTAATATTAGTGAATTGGTTATAAGCTTCCTGTTTTGAGATTACATTTTTAAATCTCTTCTCTAGGAAATATACTAGCTCATCGAAATTTAAGTCGTCTATTTCGGGATGCGAGTTTAAATACGTTTGTGCCGAATCTGTACATAAGCATTTCAGTATATTGACTTTATTATCGTCACTCCAATTTTCTAAAGTTGATCGGGTATTAAATTGGTTTAGGAAACTTTTAAAGCTAGATTTACCATTAAACGGTTTTAATTTTCCTAAGATACTAGAAAATGACAATTGACTTTCTTCATTAGCCATTATGAAAATTTAAAACTATTGGAATTTATTATTAACTAAAATTTAAATTAATCGCCTGTCACCTGTTTTATCAAAGTTAGGGGGGGTACTATGCTATTGTCTCAACGCTATGCCACCAATGTAAGATTTTAAACTTTGACAAGACAATCTTCAGGTGACAGGATAAGAAAACTTTTATTTAGCAATGACTATTATTATTATATTCTTTATTGGACACAATTGGTAGCAAGATTAATCTTTAATGACAATAAACGTGACACGTGACTTTAGTGAGCGTGGTAACTTCGTGAGCGTGGTAACTTCGGAGTAAGCGTGTAGAATTCGTAGCACAGAATAGACTCGTATACCTACTAGAATAGAACTGTTACGGAAAAGGTCAGCTTACGGGTGTTTAAAAAAGTTACATATAAGGGAACCCAAACTGCGGCCACTTCCGTCAGAATGGGGGCGAGCCTTGGCCACTTCCAAAAGCTCTAGGGAAACTCGAAGTGAGTTTGGGAAACGGTCACTACCGTTCCAAGAAACAGTACCTCGGCCACTTCCGTAAGCACTGGCGCCGAATCGGCCACTTCCGTATTCGACTAGGCAAAGGCAAGTAACTACCGTCTTAAATGGGACCCACTCTGCGGCCACTTCCGTCAGAATGAGGGCGAGCTATGGCCACTTCCAAAAGCTCTAGGGAAACTCGAAGTGAGTTTGGGAAACAGTCACTACCGTTCCAAGAAACAGTACTTCGGCCACTTCCGCAATATCTATATCGCCGAATCGGCCACTTCCGTATTCGACTAGGGAAAGGCTGAAGGCCTTGGGCGACAGTAACTACCGTCTAAAATGGGACCCACTTGTCGGCCACTTCCGTCCAAGTGAGGGCGAGCTATGGCCACTTCCAAAAGCTCTGGGGAAACCCGAAGGTTTGGGAAACGGTCACTACCGTTCCAGTAAACAATGCTTCGGCCACTTCCGTAAGCACTGCCGCTAACCAAGTGAAGCTTAGTTAGCTAAAATAAGGTTTCGGCTGGGATGCTATTGCTTCCCTAAAGCGGTTTAACCACAGTTGCCTTGTGAGAGAGCCTAGAGATCTACTCCAGTTGCTTTCTGAAATCCTCAAATCTCGTGCCTGAGTTATTCCTCAAAGAAGTTTGAATAAATGAATTATTAACTATACTGAACTAATCTTTAAATAATATTTACATAGTCTGAAGAAATAAATTTTACTGAAATAAGTAAATTATTCGTACTTTTTGAGAAAAAAGGGTAACTAATTTATCTTTAATATATCCGATAATTACATTTAGTACAAACTCTAAAAATGATTTTAAAACTTAATAAATATTTTATTAGCCGAATATTAAGTTCTTATTGGACTACGGAAAACACTTATTACTACTAATATTATCTTAAAAACTAACTGTTCAACACAAAGTTCCTCAAATATCTTTCATGAAAAGAAAATTAAAATGAAACTTAAGTAACGGCATGTATTCCGCATCTTTAAAACGCAAGGAATAGCATAATATGAAAGTTCAATCTAAAATATTCTTAATAATAATTAATTAACTTCTAAAACATTAAAAATACTTTAATATTTATAATATTAAATATATAAATGCATTTAGTAAACAATTAAACGTTTATTTAAATGATTCTTAAATTATTAAATGAAAATAAAATATTACGAATATTCGTCATTTTTGAGCAAAATAAATGCATCGATCTAAAATCATATCATTGCGGAGCTCAAAAAGTTTTAAAAGTATTCTTTCCATTATTCTATTTGTATATACATTTATCTGATAAAAAAAATCTAAATAAAGCCATTGCATTTAATTATAAATAATATAATGGTATCCTTGATAAAGAAAATAATGGCTTATATACTAAATCACTTAAATATATATACTCTTCTTTATTTATTTAAATAATAATCTAAAGTAATTATTTTACACACACATCTTTCTTCCATAAATGATTCTTTATACTGAACTAAAGAAGCTTTTCAAGTTCGTATCTTTGACAAAAGAATCTTAATGAAGACATCTTAAAACTCGTTGGATGGGTAACTTCGCTATTTTATCATAATATAAAATAATCAACTGGTTTTGTTTTACGGGAAACTTAATCAATTTTACTTTCAAAATAAGTTGGAATAAAAATAAAAAATTTTACAATACTTTTGATTCCATTCAGAATTAAATTCTCAAATCGTTATTAAGTGTGGATGGTCGTTTTGACAATTTTATTTTAATATTTTTTTCTATTTTGAATATTTTGATTTCAATGTTAAATGATCTGTAGTTAAGGGATGCAAATATTCTTCTATCCGCAAACAATGGCTCCAAACATTTGCTATGGTTTATATTAGTATTATAATTACATTTTTAATTCTACCTAATCTTTAAATGAACAGTTATGGAAAAGAGAACCAACCAACATAAAAATAAAACTGATGTATTGAGCTTCAAATTTTAAGTTAAACATACAAATGAAGGAATTGAGGAGGGTTGGTTCAAACTATTTTATTTTTTTTTGTAACTTATATGTAGGTTGGTTCTACTTTGCAAAATTAATTTTGTCGTTTTACTACTTACACTCTGGTGACATTACTCTAAAATTTATATTTTGTGTAATGGTTTTCTTTTGCATAACTACGTTCAAATTTTGGTTGCTTGTTTGGGATATATATATAATATATGATATATATAAATATATATTTATATATATATATATATATATATATATATAATATATATATATATATATATATACTAATTAGTTTACTAATATAATTTCGCAGTGTTAATTAATGTTATTTATTGCTTATCACCCTTGAGAAGTTGTTCTCCAAATATTGCTTTATGGTTTGTTCTTATATTTGCTCATTTTGGAATATTTAAAACTGCTTTAAGATTCTTGAGTAATTTTATTGCACATAATTTATTGTTAATCAATAGTTAAAAACTTTTTTAAAAACAATTTTAAAACACCATATTAACAGAAATGGGTACTAAATTTCAAAACCATGAACGCTATTTAATACAAAAAGCTTTCGTCCTGATCGGACCTCTTCAGTTTGAGCGTTCGAGATAACTATGATAGGAATTGGCTTTCAAGAAAGTTGGAAACTTTGGAAGCTTTGAAATAGTTAGTACCCATTATGTTAATATGGTGTTTTAAAATTGTTTTTAAAAAAGTTTTTAACTATTGATTAACAATAAATTATGTGCAATAAAATTACTCAAGAATCTTAAAGCAGTTTTAAATATTCCAAAATGAGCAAATTTAAGAACAAACCATAAAGCAATATTTGAAGAATAACTTCTCAAGGGTGATACGCAATATATATATATATATATATATATATATATATATATATATATATATATATATATATATATATATATATATACTATATATATACTATATATATATATTATTATATAGTATTAGGGTTTTTAAAGAGGGGGGGGGGGAACACCTCCCTTATCCCCAAGTCTCTCCATTTGAGAGTTATAACTCAATTTAGGTTAATTTTTAAATTTTTGGTTTTTATTTTTGTTTTTTTCTTTCCCTATTATTGTTATTATTATTATTATTATTATTATTATTATTATTATTATTATTATTATTATTATTATTATTATTATTATTAACTTTACTATTTTTATTTTTGTTTTCCTATTTTTATATTTTCTTTTGGGATTTTTAAAAACTTCATTTTATATGTAGAATTGTATTTCTTACTGCAGAAGGGCAGGAGAGTGTCAATCGAACGTTCGAGAAAGGTTGGATCTGGTTCCAACTGCGTAGATGGGGATGTGCTTTGCACCATTACCTTTTTTGTGATGCAACACACACTTCCAAGAACCAGGTTTGTTCCCCTTTGGCGCGCTTGTCGGCTCTGAACCTTATGGGGGGGCATCTGTAAAAAGAGGTGTAGCGCCGCCATGCGTTGATCCGATCGCACAAACCCTATGGGCTCGGCACCCATAGAGGGGGGATCCATTAATTTAAAATAATATGGATGCAAATAAAAGTTTGCCTAGGTCCCTGGTGGTTTAAATTTTTGCAGAATTAGTTTTGAATAACGAACCCACTTTTGGATTTTACTTACAGGGCTGACGCCGTGATTTCTTCACTTCCTTCATCTGGGAGGCCTCTAGCTCCTTCCGGTACTCTTTTGTCTGGTAAGTCTGTCTCCCAGGTGTTTCCGGGGCCCACGAAGTCTTCTGGGACTATGGGCCTTATCCGTCCTCAGGTGAATACCCGACGTTAGCCAATAATGACAATCTCTCCTAGAATTCCTGAAAAAGTGCTTTTCACCGTTTTTCTATTCATGTCCCAGTCTACATCGTCGATTTCCGATAGTAGTATCATTAAAGTTAACAATGACTTAAAACGTCTCCTGCATACTGACGACCCTGAAGTAACTCGGATGATCGGATGAGGGACGGATCCTTGTTAATAAAGATTACATCTGTTAAACAGGGTGCAGCTCCAAAAAAATGTTTACATCTTGGGCAGCCTTAAAGTTATTTTACCTTTAGATGTATTTCTAACTTAATCAGGGGCTGATTAAGTTAGAAATACATCTAAAGGTAAAATTCTAGCAGACAATGTAAGATTCCTCCAGGTGGAGGAAATTCTAGAGGATTTGAGAGAAAATTTTCCAGTTAGGGAGGTATATAGTTTTCCACCAAGAAGAGAAGCTCCAACTACCCCGAATTCTCGTCTGGTAATTACTTTTCTACCCCACATCCTCCTACCAATGTTAAGGTTGGATACGTTAGATATTCCCACCGAATTTAAATTCCAAAGCCTCGTAAATGTTTCAGATGTCAGAAGTTTGGATACCCGAAAATAAACTGTCAGGATAAAAGTGATCTCGGTGCCGGTAGAGAGACCATACACTTTATTCGCCATACCCTAACCCTTCTTTTCCTTTAAACTGCAATTGAAACCATAGTACTGCCAGTTTCAAAGGTCCCTCTTTTCAGCTTGAACAGGTTTTATCGCTCTGTGTTCTGCAGAAGTTGAGTAGACAGGAGGCAGAACAAGGGGATCAAAAAGCCATTCTTATGTTGTAGCCCTTTCGGTTAGTTGATCGTCGAATCTTCCTCAAGGTCGAATACACTGCAGCCATCTTTACTGATAAATCTGCACAACCCCCTCCTCAAACTCCCTTGTCTCGAAAGAATTCTCAGCCTTTAGATTCTTTCCCGCCTCGCCAAACTATGAATATTAAGCTTTCCGTCCCATCTCTCTTTGCGATGATTGCTTTGATATTCAGTCATATCATTCCTCAACAGGTGTGAGCAAGCCAGAGTCTCCAAGGGTAACAAGGAAGCCAAGTTTGCCTCTTCATATCCGTGTGATGCTTCTGCCTACCCTACGCTGTTTCGGCGGATGGGATATCTTTCTAGTATAGACCATATTCCCTTACTGCGTCAAGGTTTCCACCTTCGTTGGCAGTTATTTTGGTCTGCTACTGGCAGTCATACCAAACTACAAAATAAAGCCAAACCTGGGGTCATGAAAATCGTATTTTCACCGAAATCGACAGCAGGAGGTGAGTCTGGCTTGCCATCGTATTGGCCACGCAAACACATGCCTTATGACAAATGCATCAACCCCAATGTGCGCATATTGTTCGCCGACATAAAATTCAGACTGTCAAACAACTCTTCTTGGAATGCCCTTATTTTGATTGCTCCGCAATCAATATTTTCCTTAAATTGATTCAATTCCAACCCAACAGCGACTCCAACGCTTGCTCTGTGATGATTCTGTTTTTAACAGAAGTGCCGTCTTCTCTTTTATCAGAAGATTGAAGATAGTTTATCAAGTATAGTTCCGACGTTGCAGACTTTCCTAAGATTTTACATCTTCCAGGTGTGGTTTCCATGCCAGTAATAGCCGTTACAGTTGTGAGCTGGAATGTCCTTATAAATATATATATATATATATATATATATATATATATATATATATATATATATATATATATATATATATATATATATATATATATATATATATGCCTATATATATATAACTGTATATATATATTGTTATAGGAATGGTTTCGTTTTTATTTACTAGATCGTTAGGAAATAATGTATTTATTAATTTTCAGTGGTGAAACGGCTTTTAAAGATGTTATGAACAAACAGGCCTCCAAATTGCATATTTATAACATTTATCAACGGATGTAATTATATCATTGTCCAACAATGAAATTGTTTCAGACTTTAAATTAGCGTACTTTTATTTATTTCCACCTGCTGAATTCAAAAATCAACATAAAAATGATCGATCAGCTCTTGCTTTGAATATACAGTGACCTGTAATTTTGTAGAGTCTACATTTGTAGTATGGGGGAAATTTTGTTTTCGAGAGATGTGAGTTTGTAACACCTCTCAACTGACATAACAGAACGTTCCCCAAATGTTTGTAGGTTATAAACATAATAACTGTTAATGTGACTGTGAGTTTCATATTATTTGTTTTATTTTTTTCAGAAAATCTGGTTTTGGAGTGTTTTTGAGATGTAAAATTTGTTATATCAAAATGCCACAAAAATATGCAAATTTAGTGAATAAATTTTGTTACATATGTGTTGAAATAATATTTTCGTCACAGAAACGTAATCTGACGCCTATTGTGAAGACTGCCTATCAGCATTGTTGGTATGAAGGTATTGGACCAGGATAAGTCATGGGCTCCACATATATGTTGCAACTCCTGTTCAGTTATATTACGAGAATGGCTAAAAAATAAAAAACGATGTACGGCTTTCGATATGCCTATGTTTTGGCGGGAGCCTACAAACCACACAGATGACTGCTACTTCTGCTTGACTCCACCTATAAAGGTAGGATTGTCAAGGAAGAAAAGAGGAACATTTTAATACCTGAATCTTCCATATGCTATTCGACCTATTCCATATCCAGATAGTGTAGCAGTTCCTACTCCACCTCATCATTATGAGGTTAAATAGAAAATGAAAACAGCGTGGAAGTAGAAGAACCTAACAATCCTTCCACATCCCATGACCCAGATTTTGAGGTAAACGATGATACACAGCACCGACTGAGTCAGGCGGAATTGAGTGATCTCATTCGAGACCTTGACTTGTCAAAGGAGAAGGCAGAATTTCTATGATCAGTACTACAGCAGTGGAATCTTCTCCAACGTGATGTCAGGGTCTCACAGTACAGAGAACATCAGAGGGATCTGCTTCCCTTTTTAGAGAGGAAAAACAATCTGGTTGTTTGCTGCGACGTTAATGGCCTGATGAAATGTTTGAATTTGAACCATGATCCAACTGAATGGAGATTATTTATAAACTCCTCCAAGCTTAGTTTGAAAGCTATATTACTATACAACGGCAAGCGTCTTCCTTCCATTCCTGTTGTCATGCAGTTCACATGAAGGAGACCTATGCAAACATGAGAGCTCTCCTTGACTCAATCAGATATGGTGAACACAAGTAGAAAATCTGTGGCAATCTCAAAGTCATCCTATATATATATATATATATATATATATATATATATATATATATATATATATATATATAACTATATGTCATAATATATATATATATATATATATATATATATATATATTACTATATATATATGAAAGAACATTACATTCAAGCGATTGGCCCAAGAAAATCTTTTACTCTAGGAAAATTTCGTTGCAGTCTCATTGGACGCAAAGATGTTCTTCCACCCCTTCATATATACTGAGTGATACTCATGAAAATTTTTATAAGATATAAACATAAAAAGAGAGGCCTTTAAGTACTTACGAGAAAAATTTCCTAGATTTGAGTGATGCAAAGTTTAAGTATTTGTTGGGCCACAAATTCGACAATTTGTAAAGGATCCTGCACGTTTGACTGAGTTTTTGGAGGGGAAAGAAATGGAAGCTTGGGAAGCCTTAGAGGTACATGGATTCTTAGGTAACAAAATACAATGTTACACTCAGTTGGTGACGGTACTTCTGGAAAAATACCATCAACTCGGATGCAACATGTCCCTTAAAATTCATTTACTCCACTCCCACCTAGACGTTTTTCCTCTTAGTGATGAACACGGAGAATGATTTCATCAGGATATTTCTGCAATGGAACAAAAATATCAGGGCCGTTGGAATGAAGCTATGCTTGCGGATTACTGTTGGTCTGTGCGTAGGGATGCTCCGGAACTCACTTACAAGACGCAAGCCAAAATAAAATGATCCCATGAAGCCACCACATGATACTCTTCACACCGAACTACCTGCCAGGTATTCATCCATCAATTTAGAACTATTAGAATGTAACTGTCATTAACAATATTTAAAAATGCACTTTCAATGTTGTTGACATATGTAATTATTTTAATCCGTTAAAATAACATATTTCCAGCTATTGTATATCACAGAAACTAGAGCCAATAAAGATTTTTCTTTGTCATATTCGTTTTTCACAGCCCAAAATTAGTAAGATTACGCTAATGAAGTTAAGGAAACATTCCAAAAAATTTCCTTCGTTGCCCAGTAAATAATTTCAGAAAGCAGAAAATCTATTTTTTAAATAATTTTAGGTGTCTTAAAATTATTACGTTTTTTAATGAAATTTCAATATTTGTTTTTTATATACCAAATAATTCAGTACTGCTGAAAATCTGTTTAAATAATAATTTTGAACTCTTAAAATTACGATTTTTCTTAAATTTTTACATTAAAAATTTAGTATTATTAAAAGTACGTTTTTCTTAAATTTTAACCTAAAAAATTATTTTAGATCTCTTAAAATTAAGGTTTTAGCAGAATTTTCAGCATTTGAAAAATGATAATTACAGCCATATTACCGATTTTTTTTTGAAACGTACGAAACGTTTGAAATGATCTGTAGAGATTGAAAAGAAAAATCGAAAAATAAGCCTGAAAACAGTTATGAACTCTCCAAGTTTCATATTTAAGGCATATTTATTAACATGCTTGAACGCCTAGTGGCGCAGGAGGTTGAGTCGCCGACTCTCATACGAGAGGATGCTGGTTCAATCCTCCTCGTAGTAATTGGAGTTTTATCTACCTGGGGGCGATAATTAAAACTCAACTGCGAACACGTTAGTGGCGCTGGTTTGGGATAGCCGACCTTAAAGTTTGATTTCCTGTAACCCCCCCGTGTTACCCACTGTAAAGGGGATAAAGCACGTTAAAAGGTTTTTTTTTTTTTATGAACATGCTTTATTTTTTTTTTTTAATAGGCTTATATAATAAACTTGTGATCTTGAAGCAATATTTGATTATTTTCTAGCAATCATGATTCGAGGAGCATGGAGGGCGGAGCCTCACGTAAAAACATCTTCGTTTGTCATGCATTCATTTACCACTAATAAATAATTTGCGATAAGTATTATTTCCTAACAATCTTGTAAAAAAATATAAAATATACAAAAATAAACCATTCAAATAAAACAACACACACACACACACACACACACACACACACACACACACACACACACACACACACACACACACACACACACACACACACACACACACACACACACACACACACACACACACACACACACACACACACACACACACACACACACACACACACACACACACACACACACACACACACACACACACACACACACACACACACACACACACACACACACACACACACACACACACACACACACACACACACACACACATACAGGCATTCGATGGTTTATGAGGACAAAAGTGTAAACATAGTTGATGAGTTTTATGAGGACATTAAAAAAGATCATCTTGTTACAGTTATGTAAGGACATTGTGTTTTGTAATTTCTATGCCTGATTATGGGAACATTTGTGTTTGGCCTTTTTATGCTTGTCTATGGGAACAAAGTGTTTTGTAATTTTGGCACCGGATTGCGGGAACATTGTATTTAACACTTTAATTCATGATTACAGGAACAATTTTTTTTGTTTATATATACATATATATATATATATATAAGTGCTTTTTATATATATCTATAGACGAAAGCATATATTCTTCTCTTTCTCTTATATATATATATATATATATATTTATATATATATATATTGAGAAAAATCATTTATTTGATTTTTAAATTTTATATCCGCAATTCATGATTTTGAAGGAAATATCTGCATCCGCATCCAGAATTATTAAATGCCGATGTTGCCCGGATGTATAAATATTAGGCTATTAATTTTTTCTAATTTGAGTAGAAGAAATATTTTTGTTTTCTAACAGACCTGACCTGAGCTGACTTGATGAACGGGAATCGTACCTAACCACATTTCACCCCTAGAACATAAGAAAAAATTCTTTTCGCCCCTACAACAACTATTTACGTATCATAGAGGCTATCTGCGAAATTTTTGATCCGACCTTCCGTGTGGCCGTTAAGTAGCTTTTGTCCTATATATATATATATATATATATATATATATATATAGCACTATATATATATATATATATATATATTATATATATATATATATCTTTGCCTACTCTCTCTCACTACTATATATATATATATATTAGAGTGTCTAAAGCTGACATCGTGTAAGAACTGCGACACCTACAGTAAAACAAATTATATATTTGGAATCAGCGGAAAAATTCTAAGGAGGGATTTTATATTATTTAATTTTTTTTTTTTTTATTCGTCGGAAATATGAAAATCCCCATTTAGAGGCTCCAGCCCAACAGAGGGGACAGAGGAGGGACAGAAGTCCCCACCCATCTTACACCGGGAGGCCGAGAGACCCCAACTCCCGCCATCTTTGTGGTTATCCTTTGGTATTCCTTTTAGTTAAAATAATACCAAAGTGTAAAGGAAATAAATTATTTTTTTTAACTAAAAAGGAACTACCATAGGGTAAACCTACGCAAAGATGGCAGGTCGGGGTCTATAACGATCAACATTCGCTAGCATGTTCTAGCTTATGACATATATGGAAATTTTTAATATTAGCTATGAATAAATCTAAAAAAATAATAATAATAAAAAAAATTAAAAATCCCTCAGATATTTCCATGAATTAAGCATACTAATTTGTTTTACTACAGTACCCCACCGTCTCGAGGATTACGTGATGTCAACTTTCGTACTCTGTCCTTCTGCTATATATATATATATATTGTATATATATATATATATATATATATATATATATATATATATATATATATATATATATATATATCACATAATACAAATCAACAACAAAAGTAACTTTGTCTATATATATATATATATATATATATATATATATATATATATATATATATATATATATATATATATATATATATATATATTTTTATTTTATATTTAACATCCCCATTCACGTCTGAATATACGATTTTTCCACATCCGCACTTATAAAATGCAAATATTACAGATCGAGCATACAAATATAATTTGTAAAGTATGCGTTAATTTGTCTTCTATAGTTTAATTAATTTTTGGAATATTTTGGATATGAAAGTTGCTAGTTCCTTATATAAGCAATATGGTGGAGATATGGGAAAGGCATCAAATTATTGGCTTTGATTATTATTAGTTAATTTGGGCAAATTTAAATGAGAAATGAAATCTTGATATTTATTAGATAAATTTGAGTGGAAATAATGTACTTAATAATAACTACCATATATATATATATATATATATATATATATATATATATATATATATATATATATATATATATATATATATATATATATATATATATATATATATATATATATATATATATATATATATGCAAGAGTTTACTTTAGGACAGGCGTGTAATTAGATAACTACAAATCCTACACTAAAACAAATGACATTTTTGTAATCAGTGGACAATTTTGGACAAGATTTTTTTTTTAGGGGGCTCGAGCCGACGGGGCGACAGAGGGGGATTAAACCCCACCCCCCGTCGTTCACCGGTATGGCCGATAGACCCCGACTCCTTCCATCTTTGCGGTTTACCCGGAGGTTTTCCTTTAGTTAAAAAAAAAAAAAATAACATATTTTCAACCTTATTTCTATGCGCAAACGAGAGCATGATGAAAAGCAATTTCTGACAATTGTATTGCTCGTTGTGTTGCTATTTTTCTACTACATTGAAACTGAAATAATACTGTTGGAGCAGTTATCGTACATTGTATGTACATTATTAAAAATTTTATTTTTTTTATTACATTTTCTGAACTAAAATTCTTCAATGATTATAAAAATGTCATTTGTTTTAGCGTAGCATTTGTAGTTCTCTAGTTACACGCCTGTCCTAAAGTAAACTTTGACCATATATATATATATATATATATATATATATATATATATTCATATTACTACTCTTTCCTTAACTATATATATATATATATATAT